>JAJIBD010008643.1:0-74181 GCA_021461705.1 Cryptotis parvus | reverse complement strand
CTCTCTGAGTTTTCAAGTCCCTTGTCTATAAAATAAGAGGTTTGCCCCAGCTCTTCCCTCAGGTTCCTCTGGTCTGTAAACAAACTGCCTCCTAAGGAGTGTTTTGATTCCATGTGGATTTAGTGGACTGTTTCAAGACAGTAAAAGGAAAGCAGGTGGGGTAGTCGCAAAGAGAAGCAGGAATAGACAGGCCATTCTGAACCTGAGAGAGAGGGGAGAGAGAGAGAGAGAGAGAGAGAGAGAGAGAGAGAGAGAGAGAGAGCAGAGTCATGATGGTACAGCCTGAAGGACATCTGAAGAGTTTGGAATCTTCTTGGTTGTCATGGGAAACAACAGAAGGTGTTCAAGTAGATAATCACAGATAATTAAAAATAAACATGTAGCCTTTGTCCCAAATCCCTACTGTTTAGCTCCAAAGGAAAAGAAGAAAAAAAAATCACAGTAGAATTTTTTGAATAATAACTTTTATTGTGAGCTCATGAGCTGGCCTGTAGCTGCAGAGTCCTAGAGAGCTTTGAATGAGACCAGTGGTAAATGGTTATATCCTAATAACAAGATTCCCCTCAGTTAGACTCCCCTCAGTCTTCTGGGAGGGGAGAGGGACCAGAGATGAAGCGTACCACCAGTGGTTTAATGAAATCACACATAAAATAAAACCATAAAGCTACTAGATGAGGAGGGGGTGGAAAGCTCCTGGGGTGGTGAACATGTGAGGACTGAGACAGGGGCATAGATTGTTCTCAGAAGCTATGTGCTCCCATTGCCTATTTCACCTATGTATGTCTTCCTTTTACTGTACCCACGCTGTATCTCTCATAACAAACCAGTTGCTATCATTAAAGCAGTATATTGAGTTCTCTGACTTATTCTCTCAAACTCCCAATGCTGCAAAGGAGCTATGGGAAAACAGATTTACAACCGGCCACACCATGATTTGCAACTGGTGCTAAAGTGTGGTTTGTGAACTCTGACGCCCTTTCTTGTCAGGTTCTGACATGAGGAAAGAGTTCTCAGAGAACTAAGGAAACCAGAGTTTTGTTAGAGGAAGAGTTAACAATGGGAGGGGAGGACACCAGAGAAGAGGACGCAGTGGCATGACATCGAATGCCCAGCACTGTGCTGGGGAGACATTGAAGTCAAGGGGAGCCACTTTTGGTGGAGGTGGTAACAGCAGAGGGCTGAGGTGGTCAGACAAAGGTGGGGTGGCTCTGCTGGAATCAAGTCTCCTCTCTGCCATGTAGAACAAGGCACTTCATCTCTGTCATGTCTTCATTAGCAGGCTTGGGATGATCGTCATCTCCCATCTGTTATTGCAGTGGTCAGAGGCTATAGCAATGCCTGGGAAGTGGTTTGCACAGTTCCTGCCCTGAGAAGTAGTCAGGAAGGGCTGTCGATACTGTTTGTAGAACTCCAACCATACGAGAAGACCAAAATGTCAGGGCAGAGAATCAGCAGGTTTTGACTGTGCTATATCAAAGCACAGATAATTCTACTTGTGTTTACCGTGGACAGATGAAGCCTGTTATTTCCAGCACAGAAATGCCACCTAAAGGCCTTTCCTGGGTGTGCTGGATATGGTGTCATCAAAAGATGACTTAGAGAGTTCAAACCAGGGACATAAGGAGAGTCAGTGGGTGTAGACTTGTGCTTACCTGGCAGCTGGCACCATCTGCCAGTAGAGAAATGGCATTAAAGCTCTTTCCTGTTATATGGCACATGACGGGACTTGCCGTTGCCAAGGTGGTATAGTTGCCTGCAACTACATCACCTCTGTTTCGCTGATGACATCGTTGGTATTCTAATAACAGCAAACATTAGCCAAGCGGCACAAATGCTGGCTGACTTTGACCGAGAATGTGGAAAGATTGGTCTACAGCTGAATCTAAAGAAAACTATGTTCATGAAAAATGAACTAGTTCCAGAGGCCCCATTCACTCTCAATGGAACAAACATCTCTGAATACAGCAGTTATGTGTACCTAGGTCGAGAAGTCAACATGATGAACGACCTAAAACCTAAGCTGCGCATGAGGAAGAAAGCGGCATGGAATGCATTCAAAGGCATCGAAGAAATATCTAAAAGGACAAAGAACCTCTGGCTCTGGGCACATCTCTTCGACTCCACCATTCTCCCTGCATTAACATGCACCTCAGAGACCTGGGCCCTACGAAAGCAGGATGAGACTGCTATTCGGGTCTCCCAGAGAGGAATCGAAAGAGCTATGCTTGGAATATCACGCCTCACTCAAGTGAGAGAAGGAATCTGAAGTTCTGACCTCCGTCGCTATTCCAGAATCAGGGACGCTGTCTCGTTTGCCAAGGCATCGAACATCAGATGGGCTGGACATGTAATGCGATTTGGAGACAACCACTGGACTAGAGCCGTTACAGACTAGATCCCACGGGATGTCAAAAGATCACGTGGCCGCCCCACCTACGGAGATGGTCAGACTTCCTTGTCAAGACCCTGAAGGAAAGGTTTGAGGCTCTTCATATTCCTGAATCAACCAGATGCCATTGGGCTACATTGGCATGTGATAGGGTCCAATGGAAATGTTACTGGCGCCCTCTCGAGCAAATCGATGAATAACAGGATTCAAGTGATTCAAGTGATCAAGTGATGGGACTTAGGGGACTGAGAGGAAATTTAGATAGGAATCAGGAGGCTTGCTTCTTAGCTCTTCACATTCATTAGCTACATGAGTTTGGGTGAGGGTTTTCCTGGCTCTGATGATGCACCAGCAGGAGTGTCCATGTGGAGCAGCCCCGCCCAATTCCCAGATATGTCCCTGGGTGTCAAGGAATGAACACACCAGACAAGAACTTTATAGTAGCAAGAGGCAAATAAAACCCCTTACTAAGAGGGGCATCGGACAGTGTGGTTCATGTTAAGTGTCTGGAGTTTTCAATAGGGAAAAGTACCTGCTGTGAGCCACAGTACAATGGGTAGGGTGCTTGCCTTGCACACGGCTGACCCAGGTTCAATCCCAGAATTCCATATGGTCCCACTAACCCACCACAGAGCCAGAGCTGGGAGAGAGGAAGAGAAAAAGTGGGAGGTGGGGGGGGAACACCTGCTCCTAATATAGTTATGCTTCGAACACTGCAATGAATATTTCCTGCTTATCTTTGTGCTGATATTAGTTAGGGCTTTCTGACTTATTACTGCCTTCTGGTATCTCAGCATTCTGTTATCTCCTGTTCAGGGCAGGACATAATCGCCCATTTGTATTACTCTTATTGCCTCCTTCTTGGAAGGAACCCTTGAGAAACTGCAGAATAGACTAGAATTCAAGGTGGAGGTGTTTATGATGGGTCTTCCCTGACAGCTGACAGTGGATCAGCTGAGGACTTCTCTTTAAGTGACGGAGGAGTGGGAGAGGATGAGATGCTGGGTCCCCTTTCCCAGACCTCAGCCCCTGCCTGGCCCTCTCTCACCTGGCAGTACTATACCTGGAGCTGCTGGGGTGGCTCCAGGCTTGTAGTCCTGGGTTGGCTCCTGGTGGTGGTCAGGGGGGAAGACACGATGCCAGGGATGAAACCCAGGTCTCCCCTCTGCAAATTATGGACTCAATCTCTCAAATGGTCTCTTTGGCCCTAAATTTGCTCCTCTTATTTTTCTCTCTTTCTCACTGCTCTTTCCTTGTGGAGAGTTGAGTCTTCTAGGTAACTCCAGGTGGGCCACTGTTTATAGAGAGAGTGGTAAGGAGGATTTTGATGGTGCATTCCTCTAAGTCATAGACAATGGGATGATGATAAGCCGATTTCCAACTTGTGGCTGTTTTGCAGGCCTGTTTACGCCTTCAGTGGGCACAGGCTCACATAGCCCTGCGGTGCGCCACAGTGCTGAGGGCAGTGTGAGACCTGCTGACGTAGGCAGGGAGAACCTTGCATATTAGAGCCCTTTGAACCTCTGTAGAGAGGTTGGGCAAGAGCTGTGAAGCAGGGATCAGGGAGATAAGCGAAAGGAAAATAACTCACTGCTGATTTCTGTGCAGGGGAATTCTAATACTGGAAATTTGCTCTGTAGAAAACATGACACCCTGTCCTCATATGTGCCAGATAGGCCCAAAACAACTGTTTGCCTTCTTTCTCTCTCCCAGAAAATGGAGCCCTGAACAGGACAATGACCTGAGAACTTCCAAAGTCTCTATTATTGACATAACTCTCTTATTGACTGCAAGTTACTTTGCCTGCAGTTACAAAGTCCTATTGAGTAATATAAACTATTATTTACTATTTACTCTAGCCTCAGAAACTTGAAAGAGGTAGCCTGATGGCAGTGGTAAAGGTTTTTTGTTGGTGAAGGAGGCCTTCAGGGGCTCAAACCCATGGACCCATGCATGCAATTCTCACATTCTACCACTGACCTACATTCTTAGTCCCAGACATGGTATTTGGAGGGCACCACCCCACCTCAGCCTACCGCAGCAGTGCTTAGGGAACTAGGGAAGCACTTCTGGCTAGAGTGCAATTGCAGGAAGGGCTTATGGTGCTGAGGATCAAACTTGGGGCCTCACATAGGCAAGGCCTGCACTTTTGGCCACCTGAGCCATCCCCTAGACCCAAACGTGGTTTAAGCTTTTCTTTTTTTCAAGGGAGAGAAAGTTAATTATCCCTAGAGCTCAGACCTCAAATTTTCTCAAAGTCTGGGACTCTCTGATGGACAGTCCCCACCCCATATCGTGCTCACAACCTGCTTCCCTCTCTTTCCTGTCTGAGGGCCACACCCAGGCAAAGCTGCATGCAGAGGAGAAAGGAAACAGAAGCAGGTCCTTAGTGTAATTATCCTTGACCTGGCATTTGTGTTTTCTTGACTGCAAGTTGGAAAGAATGAAACAAATGAAGTGTGGAGTTGGCAGATTTCTGTAATCAGCTCACAGATACATTCCAAAGCGCTGTGAAATCTTTCATCTCTTTTCTTCCACCTTAAAAGCATACACTTTTGAAAATTCTTTTGAAACTTCTTGATTAAATGGTTCTCCAGGGGCTGGAGTGATAGCCCAGCGGGTAGGGCGTTGCCTAACACGCGGTTGGCCATGCAGGCCAGGGTTCGATCCCCGGCATCCCATATGGTCCCCCCGAGCACCGCCAGGAGCGATTCCTGAGTGCAGAGCCAGGAGTAGCCACTGAGCATTGCCGGGTGTGACCCAAAATGAAAAAAAATATATATAAAAATAAAAAAATAAATGGTTCTCCATAAAATCCAAGCAGTAGGCAAATTCAGTAGGCAAAGCGCACGCATTAGTATGCAGCACTAATGCGTGCGCTTTCTGTATGTGAGTCCGGTCTTACTCTGTCTGAAAAGAAAAAACGTGAGCTGCCGTGTGTTTCAGTATTTGTTCATTCATTTATTCATTGAACGAATGTTAAAGTGTGATTGTTCTGGGTTGAACCTTTGCTGCCATTCAGTCCAATGCCACATGCCATGACCCAGATGAGAAGGTGCGGTGGGATGGAGCAAAATCAACTCCAGAAGCGGTTCCCAGTGCCACGAATAATTTCAGTCAAACCAAACAGAGTGTGTGACAGTCTCCTCTAATGGTTGTTGTTGATTCAGTTAGAGTGATGAGTGACTAAGGTCACATATAATGGAGGTTCTCCCCTTGACAGTCACTCAGGGTGACCTGCTATAAATGACTGGCTAAATACATTGGTTGCAATTTTCTGACAGGTTTTTCACGTGCTTAAATTAAAATAGTCCTGCAGTGTAGCACCCAAGAGAGGTCAACAAGCCGAGCATAGGTCTTGCATGTGTGAGGCCCCGAGTTTGATCTCCAGCATGGCTCCCATTGCATGCAAAGTTGAAAGGCAAACATAGCACATCACAGCGCAAACCAGGGTCAGCTTACAAGACCTGGTGGTGAAGTAGTATTCACTAGGAATATGCCTCTCTACTGAGGAGCTGGGTCCAGAGAGTGGCCCCAAGCCTTCCTCCAGGAGAAAGACAGAAGTGTGAGCTGACAGCCTACAGGAGAACAGGAGCTGACAGACGTCTGCAGGAGCGCCTCCAGCAGATGTGGCTGTCACAGAAGTGGAAGAGTATTTCTCGGAGTGTCACGCCCAAGCTGCTCCTCAGGAAGCCCATTGCTGTGGGGGGATGTATTCCAGGAACTAGAAGCACCTGAGGTTTGCCATGAAAGTGAGGCATCTCTGAGAGGGTGCCCAGAGGTATCTGCAGTCGGAACTGAGGTGCAGTGGGCGTGGGGGAAGCCTGGAAGTCCCACCACAGAGTGGGAAGCAGCCAGATGAGTGTGGAAGGGAGCTATGTCCTCAGGGTCTGCTATGAGTGGGTGGGAAAAGGGTCGCCTTGTGGCCAGGAGGCTGGGTAGAAGATGCTGGAAAGTTCAGAAGAGATACAGGAAGCAGAGCAGGCGACCATTGAAGGAGAACCGGAAACAGGAGCTGTAGGACTTGAGGGTTTATGAGCCACAAGGGAGGCTGAGGGAATTGGGAGAGGGGGGGCTCCCTGTTTCCTGGCTCCCAGGTTCTTTCCCAACACTCAACCACACACATCCTTACCCACACCTGGCCTTTTTTCTAGGAACCCTCAGGTTCCTAGGGCATAAGTGTCCTCAACTCAACCCAGAGGAGACTCACTGGCCAGCAAACAAGAGTGGTAGGTAAGGTGGGCAGAAAGGTCTAAGCACCAGAGCCTTCTGAGATGTTCCTGTGAAAGAAACTGCACAGGGGCCTCAGGCAGCTGCCCCATCCCAGCTGACACTTTTTTTTATTTCAGTGTGGAGGATCAAAACTAGGGCCTCACACATGCAAGGCAAGAACTCTGCCTTTGAGCGATATCTCCAGCCCTAAGCTGACATGCTTTCACAGTCTGTAACTCACTGTGCCTGGGTTTACACTGATCAGGGCTGAAATGAAAGGGAAGGGATCTTTGCAAAACTTGGGGGGGGCGGGGGAGAAATCTAGATCTGTTCTGGTAACTGTTAGAATAAAAATTGTGGCGCAGCTCGAAGCCTGTGATTCCAGGTTGCTGGAGGATGTGGTCCCTGTGACTTCATGGCTCAGTTGTCTCAAGGGCGCTTTTCCCAGCTGTAAAAGCAGATCTGCCTGCAGCCAGGCCTTGAACGTTCTTGACCTGGGAAGCTGTTTCAACTCGCAGGACTTAGCGGCTTAATTGCCTGTTGTGACCCAATTTCCTGCTAAAATTATCTCTGTAGCTGCTATGTTCATTCATCAGAGGCTTTGGAAAGAGAACTATAGCAAGTTGGAACCTAAGGCTAGAAAGATTGTCTTTTAACCTTTTCTCCTGTTCCAGCGCACAGACATGATAGCACTTGTACAGAGTTCTGGTTTCCAAGGAAGGCCATGTGTGGCTTTCCCCAGGGCTGAATGGCAGGAACTCTAGCCACGGGGGTTAATTCTGTCAGTTTCCTCTCTTACCAATTATTCTTTGACATGTTCATTCATTTCGGAAATGTTTCCCAAGTATTTTCCCTGTGATAGGAGTGTTTTAAATAGATTAGGGAAAGATGACTTTGGTCACTGAAGGGTAACTAGAAAAAAATCAGAAAGTGGAAATTTCACTATACAAACAAAACAGTCCAGAATAATGAGTCTATCCTAGAAGGCTCCCGGGGACTGCTGACTTCAAGTCCCTCCCTGTAGCCTGTGAATAAGTTCCTGCACCAAGGCTCAGTCCTCGGTGCTCCTTCCTATGTGCCATGGTACAGAGGCCCCCTCCCATTGAAGGTTTTTTTCTCTTACTCTCACACCGAAAATAATTTCCTGCATTCAGCTGTTCATCCCTTACAATGAAAGCATGGACAAATGGGTGAATAAATAAGTGGATAAATCTGTGTCCTCCAAGAGCTTGGGGAGTTGGCTGAAAGTAGACTTGGAGGAACAAAACAAAAACCTTGAAAGTTGACTTGTGGTCTCAGAAGGCAGTGAGAAGGAGACCAGATGGCTGCTGGTTTCCGTGACAGATTCTACTCACAGTATTCCTAGAATAAATGTGGCAAAGAGAAAAATGTCTGGAAAAAATGCTGTTTATTTGGAAAGTATTACCTAGCTTTTGTTCCACACTGGAGCTATTATATTGTTTTTAAAAGTCATCAACTAAAATTACAGTTGTCCCAGTGCAAGTAAGAAAACACTCTGACATCTACTAACTTAATGACAGTAACTTCTTCTAGGACCCCAATAAGAAAGATTCTGAGGCTCATCCACATTCATTGGGACAGAGTTATTCAATTCATTCGTATAAGTTATTGACAAGGAGAGGACTAGAGTGTGTGTGTGCTGTGGCATCATGTATTTGTACTCAATTTGGGCCGATACTAGATACTGTCCATTTATCTTGGAATCAAAAATGTAAGAACTGAATGTGAGTTAAATTATTTTTAGCATATGGTTCATTGGAAATAAATAAATGATTGGCAAGTGACCACCTGATAACTACCTGGAATTTTATCTAATTAAGGAAATTACTTATCACCAATAGGAAGTTAGACTTTGGTCTCTACAGAATTCATGAGCCTTATAATCCAAGGTTTATGCAGCTTTCTTTCTAACTTCAGGGTGCTTTTCATAATCAAGACAAGAAATTTGATGTAGAAGTCTTAGAATATCTTCATTCTTTCATTGCTAATATAACTTGAAAATCTTCCAGGCCATATCCTTGGTCAACCAAGTTTCTCCAAACCATCTGGTCTTTCATAGACTACACATGTTAAATGTAAATATTAATAAAGACCTTCAGAAGATGTTAAAAAACATAACATGCTATTCTTCAGTTTGTTTCATCACAACCTCAGGGTTTTGAGAAGAAACCTATAAGCAGAAAAAATCAAATTTTTTGTTCTTACATTTTTGTTTTTAGCCTTTAATGGTAGGTAGCAATCCAGATGTTTGAGTGATAGAAAATATTGAGCTATATACAGTATAGAGAGTTTAACTTGGCTGGAGAGATAACACAACGGACAAGATGCTTGCCTTATACACAGCTGACCCCACTTCAATCCCTACGATAGTGAGGCTATAGAAAGCTGCTAGGGTTTTTATTTGAATATGCACTATGTACAGGCCTTATACAAGCCCTTTTAATCCAAGTATAGGAGTTGTATAGAGCCAAACAGAAGTGGTTTCTAGCCCCACCTCCACTACTTCCTAATAGTGTGACCTTGAATAATTCATTTAACTTCTCCAGAGCCCAGTTTTCCGCATTTGTAATTGGAGGGTAGTAGTAGTACAAACCGCGAAGCACAACCCCAGATTTTCTGTATCAGCTTATTTTGCATGTGTGGTTCAGTAAATGTTGAAATGCTGGTGAAATGCTGGCTCACTCTCATTATTCATTTACTGCCCTTTCAGAGGAAGTTGCAATTTAGAGATGTTCCCAAGTCACACCACTCATAGCTGTGAGGTCGCAGGACCTGGTGGTCTCACACACGCAACTTGTGTCAGAAATGAGGCTGGTGGGGGAAATCAAGCCAGACTTCAGAAGACTCAGAAAGACTCTGGCCAATGTTTCTCTCTGGGCCATGTAATTGAAGGGCTCAGGAAGTTGAATTTCACCACAAAGACCATGCAGAGGCCCTGGAGGACTACACTGCAGAGAGTAGATCGTATTTGTATTTGGAAAGATTATGCCACTAGCATCATGTCAGTTCAAAGCAGTGAGTTTTGCTAGGGCAGAGCATTTAGGACAATGGGGGAATGCTGTAAGAGAGGGGCAAGGAGGCCTTGGGAGGGAATTTTCCGTGGCAGGGTTTCTGACTCTTTAGACTGGGCAGGGCGAGGTAGACTGAGCCAGGATGGGAGGTCGCAGCACCCAGGGAAGGGAGAGATGTGAGCAGTTTGCTCGGGACATTTGTGAGACATTGGAAGGAAATGTCTATGAGGTGGTCGAATGCACAGCTCAGGAGAGAAGTCACAGCTGTTGCGTGAGGAGCTGAAAGCTGCTTCGGGTAGAGGCCGTTCAGTCAGACCACACACCACTCTGCACACCCAGAGATTTTCTCCCCACAAGGAGAGAGAAATGAAAGTCAGCCAAAGTTAACACACTTGGGGGGCTCTGCTTGAGTGGAGGGAGGAGACGATAAACAAGTAATAAATGAAAATAGAATGACAACTATTACCATGTACTAGTAACGTAATGTTGTTAAACAGTGAGATGGCTAACAGCTGACTAATCCTTCATGAAGCAACGTAGGAAGAAAGACGTTGTTATGATATGATCAGAGAGATTTATGTTACCCTAAGAACCACGTGATCAGGAATAGAAGAGACTGTTCACAAAAGAGGGAGAAACTTGAAGTCTGTCTCAGCCTTGAAGAGGGAAGTTAGATAGGAGAAAGGGGTGAAAATGAGTCGATTATCAGAGATGGGGAAGAGAAAGAATTCTAAATTCTGAGTTTAATGGAGGAGACAAGTATATAAAATGTGCAAACATTGTGTTACTCTCCCTGTATAAAGGCAGAGAGAATTAACATTCTCCTTGGAGCAGCACCTACTCATTCAGTGCCTGCAGGCAGGTGAGGGGGCTGCAGAGGCCAGAGCACTGGAGTGGGAGGACTCCAAAGGTCCAAGAGCACTCAGCGTGGTGAGGTTCCATGAACATGCCTTTAGAGGAAGGAGAGTACAAGGGGAGAGAGAAGGAGGCTCTGTAAGAGACTTGTGGGTGTGAGAGTGCTGAAGCAATAGTGAAGCAATAGTACAAAAGGTATTCGCCTTACATGAGGTCAACCTAGGTCTAACTCCTGGCACCCTATATGGTCTCCTGAACCCATCAGGAGTGATCCCTGAGTGCAGAGCCGAGAGTAGGATCTGAGCACAACTGGATGCAGCCTCACCACCACTACCTTAAAAAAATAAAAGAAAGACTTTTGGGACTCTAGTTTAGATTGAGGGGGCACCAGCCAGCACTATTAGGCTGGCGGAAAGCCACAAAAGTAAAGCAAAATCGTGTGGTTTTTCTTTTTTTTTTTTTAATTTTTTATTATACCACCGTGAGACATACAATTACAAAGGTGTTCACAATTGGTTCTTGGTAATACAGTATTCCAGCACCCCTCCCTCCACCAGTGCCCCATTTCCGACCACCAATGTACCCCACCCCCCCCCACCCCACTCCCAGGCTGCCTCAACAGCAGGTAGCCCTGTTTCCTCTCTTTCTCTCTCTGTCTCTCTCTCTGTGTCTCTGCATCTCTCTCCCTCTTGTTTTACACATTGTGGCTAGCCCTGCAGATATTTAGAGTTTAAAACTTAAGTCTCTTTGTGTATATTCAATGGTGAGTTTTAATCTGCCACTACCATTTCACACATTTAGTAAAACATTGGTATCTATTTATATCCTATTAATGAATGCAGTCATTCTATATCTGTCCTTTTCCTTCTGACTAATTTCACTCAGCATGAAAGTCTCCATGTCCATCACTTGCAGGTAAATTTCATAATTTCATCTTCTCTGACAGCTGCATAGTATTCCATAGTGTAGATGAACCACAGTTTCTTTAACCAGTCCTCTGTGCTCGGGCATGTAGGTTGTTTCCAGATTCTAGCTACAGTGAATAGCGCAGAGATGAATAAAGAAGTACAGATAGTGTTCTGCTATGTGTTTTTCTGTCTCTCGGGTATATTTCCAGGAGTGCTATTGCTGGATCAAATGGGAGCTCAATGTCTAGTTTTCGGAGGAATGCCCAAATTGTTTTCTAAAAAGGGCTGGACCAGTCGGCACTCCCACCAACAGTGGATGAGAGTCCCTTTTTCCCAACATCCACGCCAGCACCGGTTGTTCTTGCTGTTTTGGATGTGTGCCAGTCTCTGTGGTGTGAGATGGTACCTCATTGTTGTTTTGATTTGCATCTCCCTGATGATTAAAGATGAAGAGCACTTTTTCATATGCCTTTTGGCCATTCGAATTTCTTCTTTTGGAAGCTTCTGTTCATTTCTTCTCCCCATTTTTTGATGGGGTTGGCTGTTTTTTTCTTGTGAAGGGCTACCAGTGCCTGATATATCCTGGATATTAACCCCTTGTCAGATGGGTATTGGGTGAATATCCTTTCCCACTCTGTGGATTGTCTTTGTATCTTGGCCCGTTTCTTTTGAGGTGCAGAAGATTTTCAATTTTATATAATCCCATTTGTTTATCTTTGCTTCCATTTGCTTGGTCAGTGGTGTGTCGTCTTTAAAGATACTTTTAGTTTCGATGTCGTTGAGCGTTTCTCCTATGTTTTCTTCGATGTACCTTATAGATTCATGTCTGATGTTGAGATCTAGAATCCATTTTGATCTGACTTTTGTGCATGGCGTTAAAAAGGAGGTCTAAGTTCATTTTTTACATGTAGCTGCCCAGTTTTCCCAGCACCATTTGTTGAAGAGGCTTTCTTTGCTCCACTTAATATTTTTTTGCTCCTTTATTGAAGATTAAGTGGTTGTATATTTGAGAGTATGTTTCAGGATATTCAGTTCTATTCCATAGGTCTACGGGTCTGTCTCTATACCAATACCACACTGTCTTAATTACAACTGCTCTGTAGTAGAGCTTGAGGTTGGGGAAAGTGATACCTCCCATCTTCTTTTTCCCAAGGATTGCTTTAGCTATTCGTGGGGGTTTATTATTCCATACAAATTTCAGGAGTGTTTGTTCAATTTCTTTGAAGAACATAATGGGTATCTTTATTGGGACCGCATTGAATCTATATAAAACTCTAGGGAGTATTACCATTTTGATACCAAGGATAATGTTAATCCTTCCAATCCATGAGCAAGGAATGTATCTCTATTTCTTCAGGTCTTCTTTTATTTCCTGAAGTAACGTTTTGTAGTTTTCTTTGTAGAGATCCTTTACATTCTTTGTCAAACTGATTCCTAGGTATTTGAATTTCTGCGGCACAATTTTGAATGGGATAGTTTCTTTAATGTCCCTTTCTTCTCTTTCACTGTTTGCATATAGGAAGGCCATTGACTTTTGGGTATTGATTTTTGTACCCTGCCACTCTACTATAGGAATGTATTATTTCTAGGAGCCTCTTGGTAGAGAGTTTCTGGTTTTCCAGGTATAATATCATGTCATCTGCAAATAGTGACAACTTGGCTTCTTCCCTTCCTATCCAGATGTCCTTAATGCCTTTTTCTTCCCTGATTGCTATGGCAAGTACTTCCAATACTATCTTGAATAGAAGTGGTGAGAGTGGGCAGCCTTGTCTTGTCCCTGATCTTAAGGGGAAGACTTTCAGTTTTTCCCCATTGAGAATGATGCTCGCTGTGGGCTTGTAGTAGATGGCCTGGATTATCTTGAGGAAGGTTCCTTCAATCCCCATTTTACAGAGAGCTTTTATCATGAACGGGTATTGAATCTTGTCAAATGCCTTCTCTGCATCTATTGATATGATCATATGGTTTTTATTTTTCTTTTTTGTTGATATGACGTATTATGTTGATTGACTTGCGGATGTTGAACCATCCTTGCATTCCCGGGATGAATCCCACTTGGTCATGGTGTATAATCTTTTTGATGACTCTTTGGATTCTATTTGCTAGTATTTTGTTGAAGATCTTAGCATCTGTATTCATCAGGGAGATTGGTCTGTAGTTTTCCTTTTTTGTGACATCTCTGTCTGCTTTGGGTATCAGGGTAATATGTGCCTCATAAAAGCTATTTGGGAGTGTTTCTGTTTCTTCAATTTGCCAGAAGAGCTTAAAAAAGAATTGGGAGTAGGTCCTCTTTAAAGGTTTTGTAGAATTCACTGGTGAATCCATCTGGACCTGGGCTTTTGTGTTTGGGGAGACTTTTGATTACCGATTCCATCTCCTCGATGGAGATAGGTTTGTTGAGGTATTCCAAATCTTCTTGTTGCAGACTTGGGAGGCTATAGGAATTCAGGAATTTGTCCATTTCTTCTAGGTTCTCTTGTTTCGTGGCATACAGGCTCTCATAGTAATCTCTGATGATCTTTTGAATTTCTGTGGTTTCTGTTGTGATGTCCCTGTTTTCATTTCTGATTCTATTTATTTGGGTTCTCTCTTTTCCTTTTCTTACAAGTCTTGCAAGTGGTTTGTCAATCTTGTTTATTTTTTCAAAGAACCAGCTTTTGGTTTCGTTGATTTTCTGGATTGTTTTTTGACATTCCATCTCATTGATTTCTGCTCTAAGTTTTATTATTTCTTTCTTTCTGCTTGGGTTGGGCTCCTTTTGTTGATCACTCTCTAAGATCTTAAGTTGTGAGGTCAGACTGTTTGTGATGACCTTTTCTTCTTTTCTGATGAATGCTTGAAGAGCTATGAACTTGCCTCTTAACACTGCTTTCGCTGTATCCCACACGTTCTGGTAATTCGTGTCTTCAGTCTCATTTGTTTCAAGGAATCGTTGGATTTCCTCTTTGATTTCTTTTATGACTTGCTGGTTGTTCAGCAGTGAGCTGTTTAGTTTCCAGGTACTTGGTATTGGTCTCCGTTTGTGTGTACAATTAACTTCTATTTTCAGTGCATCATGGTCTGAAAAAATAGTTGGCACAATTTCTATCTTCTTGATTTTATGGAGGTATGATTTATGGCTCAGCATGTGATTTATTTTGGAGTATGTTCCATGTGCACTGGAGAAGAAAGTGTATTCAGCTTTTTTGGGGATGAAATGCCCTGTATATGTCTACCAGCCCTCTTTCTTCCATCTCTTCTTTTTAGGGCCAGTATTTCCTTGGTAAGTTTTAATCTTGTTGATCTATCCAGGGTTGATAGAGCAGTGTTGAAGTCTCCAACTACAATTGTGTTGCTGTCAATGTCTTCTTTGAAGTCTATTAGTAATTGTTTTAGGTATTTTGCTGGCCTCTCGTTGGGCGCATATATGTTTAATATCGTGATTTCTTCCTGATATATACATCCCTTGATTATTAAGAAGTGACCTTCATTGTCCCTTCTGACCTTCTTTAGCCTGAAGTCTATGTTGTCAGATACCAGTATGGGTACCCCAGCCCTTTTGAATGGGTTGTTTGAATGAAGGATTGTTTTCCAGCCTTTTATTTTGAGCCTGTCTTTGCTCCGATTGTTCAGTTGTGTTTCTTGAAGGCAGCAGAATGTCGGATTCAATTTTTTTGATCCATTTTGCCACTCTGTGTCTCTTAACTGGTGCATTTAGACCATTGACATTGAGAGAGATTCTTAGTTTATGTCTCAAACTAAGAATGTTTGAGACATGCTGGTATAAGCACTAATTTAGGAAGGCAGCTGTGACTCCCAGAACAAGAGGGCAAGGCCCACGGGAAGTGAGTTTATTCCAGGACCCCAAGGGGAAAGGGTGAGAGGGTTTTCAGGGGACATGATGGTGTGCTGTTTTGTCAGAATTCCTTAGCAAGGAGCTGCCAGGTGTCAATCCTTGAAGGTTCTCTATACCCAGAGACTAAAAATTGGAAGCAGGAAACTAGAGTTGGCAGGGCACAATCAGTTATGTTTAAAAGGGGAATGGAAAGAGAAAAGTGGCCAAAAATCTCCAAGGCAAAGAGGCCCCAGGGAGATTTGCCTGTGAAAAGGGGTTGCTTTTTATACATTGGGACCTGGGGGGTGAGTGGGTCTTTCTAGTCATCTTTCTGTGAAGTTCAGGCCTATTTTTGAAGTCCCAGATACACCTGGGCACATCTTTTAAGTCCCTGGTATACTTTTTTAGCTTGTTGTTGAGCCTGTGGTTTGCAGCCTATTAAGAGGCCTACAGGATACTTAGCTGAGCAAGGCTGGATGTGCAAGATGACCCAGCAACTTTCCATTCATCTTGATTTTCAAGGCAAAAATCCCTCTGTAACTTTCCACTGTAGCTTGTTATTCCTGTATCACATGTATCTCAGAACATATCCAGCTCCCACTGCACCTACTCACCTCCCCTCATCCTAGAGTTCTTTACCTGTCAGGTGCTTCCTTTTCTGGGGTGCAGTTAGGGATGAAGTGCAGAGTAGTTCTGGAGGAGGAGACTGGTACCAACACTTAAACAGGGACAATGTTGTTCCCTGCTTACCTTTCTGCGTCCTTGGTGTTCGCAGAAGAATCGGGGTCACAGAGTCTTTGGGAAGAAAGGCCTGTGAAACATAGGAAATCATGACTGAGGAAGTATAAGGAAGATAGGTCCGGGTTTCTAGCCACTGCTGGCACATGTTTTAATGGTTCTCTCTGGCCAGTGGGTGGGACAATTGAAGTAGAAGATGAATGAGGTTTGTTGAGAGAAAACAGTCTATGGCAAGGCCAAACAAATTCAATCCTGCCTCAGACCTGGAGTCAGGATAAGGAAAGTCTGGCAAGCTCTACAAGGGACACTTGGGTGCATTCAGATCCCTTTTTGGGAACTAGTGTGGGAACTTGGAGCATTCCTCAGACCAGTCTGGTTATCTGAAGTTCCCCAGATCCATCTCCCAACAGAGAAGAGGACATAGTCCGTGGAATTATCTTAGAATCCAGCCAGACTTTGGAGCCTCTGGGCAAGTTCAATGTCCTTTAATGCTTGCTTTCCTTGGAAACTCCAGAGTCCCTAATTCTTTTTTTTTTCCTCTCTACTAGGCACTGGGAAACCATGAATTTGATAATGGCGTAGAAGGACTGATTGATCCGCTCCTCAAAAAGGTCAAATTCCCAATTCTGAGTGCAAATATTAAGGCAAAGGGACCACTAGCATCTCAAATATCAGCACTTTACTTGCCATATAAGATTCTTTCTGTTGGTGACCAAGTTGTGGGAATTGTTGGATATACTTCAAAAGAAACTCCTTTTTCTCTCAAATCCAGGTATTTATTACTTCTATAGCACTTGTTGCTTAAAAACAGAACATTGAATCAGGGTCTGGCATGATTGTCAAGGGCTGTGGATATAGAGAGAAAGCAAGTGTGGGAGTGGGCAGACTTTGTCTTTAGGATGACATGGTCAAAACTAGTCTGATAAGTTCCATGTTCTTCTGTGTTAACCTAAAGACATTTACTCTTCTGCCCTGTAAACTTCCCTTATTGACATAGTCTTTGCATAATTTAGAACATTCAGATAAAACATTCAGATAAGAATGAGGAGGCTATTTCTGTTTAGTGCTAGATAGTAGAGTCACTATCACTATCACTAACTTCCCGTTAATCATCTATTTGCTAGAGCAGGCACCAGTAATATCTCCATATGTCCTGTCTCATGCTAGTAGAACCCAAAGGCATCCGCTTGCTCCAGGAACATAAAGAGCCTCAAACCATTATATTAGGTCACGGAAATGACCTAATATAAATGTTACTGGTATTTGGCATATCAAATACTACACAAGCAGCTTGCGAGGCTTGCCGTGTGGGTGGCATACTGTTGTAGTCACCTCTAGAGTCATTTACTCCAAAAATAAAGGTCACATACATCACTGTCCTCTTACCCATGTTACTCAGGAACCCAGAGCTAAGCCTGTACCTCAGTATGTCTCGTCTCTCCTTATCTAGTATGATTATTAAATATTTAGTGAACTCTTGTTTTACTTTTTTCTTTTGGGTCACACCCGCGATACTCAGGGGTTACTTCTGACTCTACATGCAGGAATTACTCCTGGCAGTGCTCAGGGGACCATATGATATGCCGGGATTGAACCCAGTTCAGCCATGTGCAAGGCAAACACCTTACCCACTGTACTATAGCTCCGGCCCCTCTTTGCATGTTTATTTCTTATAGTTTTAATGATAGTTGTATCTGATTTTTTTGGGAAATATATATATTCTTGAATGGTTTTTTGAGCTATATATATATAATCTCATATATATGATATAATCTCATATATACATACACACACGTTCCTAAACACATTTAAGAAATATTTAACATTTGGAGTCCTTTTTCAGGAATATTTCACTGTGAGACTTTTGACAGTGAATACAAAAATTTTCTTTAAATGACCCAGATTCATTTCTTTCCATATTTGGGGGGGAAGGGAAAGTTAGTAATACCAGAAACAAGGGTGTACATTAAAAAATTAATGACAGAGGACTAGAGAGGGATTAAGGTGGTTGCCTTACACACATGCAATTCTGGTTAGATCCCCTGAGCACCATCAGGAGTGATCCCTGAGTGCAGAGCCAGGAGTAAGCCCAAGCACCCCCAGGTGTGGCCCAATCTTTACACCCCCTCAAAAAAAAATAAAACATTAACAGATAACACATTATTCAACACTTTGGAAATTAATTTATTGTTGATAATTAATATATTAATTAATAACAGTTAATCTATTGTTATTGTTTGTTTTTGTTTGTTAAAGGCAATTCAGGCCTTCCAAAACAAGAACAGAGACATCTCTGGGAGATGGGGACCCTTCTCCCCGCTGGAGGAGGGGGGGCCATTGGCAGGCCGTGCAAGTGGTGCCACTGCAGGGGTTCCCCTGGGGGGACCAACCCTTTGCCCACAGGTGATAGCAGTTGTTGATAAGGTCACAGTGGTGCCTAGAAGGGCTTATTTAAAATGGGCCTAACAGATATACATGATAACTCTTCAGTCTCCATACTGCAGATTACAGTGCACAAAAAGGAGAGAGAGAGAGAGAGAGAGAGAGAGAGAGAGAAGAGAGAGAGAGAAATGTCTGCCATAGAGGCAGATTGTGGGGGGATGTGGAGGGAAATGGGGTACCTTGGTGTTGGGAAAAATGCACTGGTGGAGGGATGGATATTGGAACACTGTATGACTGAAACCCAATCATGAACTACTTTGTAATGGTCTCTCTCATGGTGATTCAATAAGCGCACATGCACACATACATACCACGGCACACACGCACACACACACACACACACACACACACGATCCTGACAGCAAGCCTGAGGCCCCACTAGAGACTTACTCCCTGCCCAGTATAGGCCCTGCAGTCACTGCAGAGGGAGCCCCACTTTCTGGCTAAGTGAAGGCTACCACCAGGCCCTTTAGGCTTCTGCCCTGAGGAGAGGACAAAGCTTACAGGGTTAGCGGGGCTGCCTCACCACCATGAAACCAGCCGCCAGTATAGTGGAGCTGGAGAGCTGGTGCTGTTACCGTTCCTTTTGCCACAGACACAGACCTGCTCTAAGTTGTAGCACCATTGAAGACTCTTTCCTTCTGCCCTGATTGTTCACTGATTGTTCACAGTCTTCCCTGGTTGTCCATAAATACAATCTATGCATATAGAGATGCACACACATATGTACATATACATACATACATATAGAGACATACACATATGTGCAGAGACATGCAGACACACACACCAATACAGAGACACACATAGCGATACACACCAAGGCACACAGATGCACACACACAACTACAGAGACATTGGCAGAGACACAGACAGACATACACAGACATACACAAACATGCACACCGAGACACACACAGTGACACACAAACATAAACACAGAGACAGTCACATACACAGAGGCTCATACACATGTACCGAGACACACAGACACACACAAACACATGGTATACAAAGAGAGGCACACAGACACACAGAAATACATCCGTGTCTACGGCCATACCACCATGAATGCGCCCGATCTCGTCAGAAATACATCCGTGTATATTTCTGTATATCTCAGTGTATATTTGATATATATCTCCATGAGTATATGACACAAAGACACACTGATGCACACAGACACCCAGATACAGACACGAGAGACACACACATGCACAAATACATGCATACACAGACACACATGGACCCTGACATGCACGCATGCGCACACACACACACACACACACACACACACACACATACACCATTACTGTACTTGCCGTTTCAGCTGAGTTGCGGGAAACAGCACCAGGCCTCCTCTCAGTGACACCCAGGGCCTGAGAGAAGTTGGCAACTCAGGGAGAAAGTGAATAGCCGGCGATGTCTCAGTGACTTGATTCTATCTCTTGGATTCACTCATTTAAAATGAAAAGTGATGAACTGCTCTGGCAAGGCAGAAGCAGCGTCTGGACTGGAAATAGACTAGGCTGGGGTGTGTGTGAAGATGTGAAGGCCAGTGTGGGGGGTCAAGCTGACTGTGGAAGAGCCTTCCGCAGTCACCTGACCCATTGGGAGACCTGTGACTGGGACTCAGGGCCCGGCAGAAGTGAGAGGGGCCACCCGGGACCCGGTCTGCAAGAGGGTTGCGCGAGTTAATTAGAAGCTTCCTGAACACGTGCATGAGGCTCGTGGGTCTATTTGGGAGGAAAGACCATCTTTTCATAGAAGCCACCAGATCAAAGAGAGGGGCAGGCTCAGAGGAATTAATGGAAAGGCCAGGGCTGAAGAATCAGAAGGGCCTGGCGAGGACTTGACCCTGAATCAGCCCTTTACCAGGGCACTGTGGGACAGTCGGGATAGGATCGTTTCTAGGGATGGCTGCGTCATGGGGGGACCAAGCAGGAGCTGGGGAGGTAACGTGTGGTTCTAGGGACACTCGCTTCTTCGGAGACCAAGCCCTATAGTGCCACATGGATGGCTCCTTTCTCTAGATCCTTATTAACTCCAGTCCTTCTTCAATGCCAGAGGCCTGGGAAGTTTTGCTAACATATTGGGAAATATGCTTCCTCTGTGTGTTGCTATGAGGGTGGCCTGTCTTATGAATTATGAAGTTCTTTTTTTCCCGCAGTTAATCAATTTAATTTTAAGTCACCATGATTTACGATTATTCATGATTGAGTTTCAGACGTACAATGTTTCAGCACCAATTCCTTCACTAGAGTTAAAATCCCTCCATCTGTGCCCCCCATTTTCCTTCCGCCACCAACCCCCAACCCCGCTCCCATCTCTGCCAGGCACTTTTATCAGGCACTGTACTTTACACTTCATTTCTGACACATTCCAGCTCAACACCCTCCCCCAGTGTGACCATGTCCCTCTGCTATTGTCTCAAAGTCCTTCCCCTCACTGTCCCCAGCTCCCTCCCTGTGGTCCGCATCCTACTAAGGGCCAGTTCTCAGTTTCTGTTGCCTTTGAGCAACTGTTATTCCCTCAACTATGTTGGTAGAGATCATTGTGTCTCTCCTTCTAATTCTTTCCTTCTGACTCTCAAGTTCTCAAGTTCTCTCAAGCATCAGAGAATATCCTTAAAGGCATTTTGCTCGACATTTTTAGTCAGCTGTACTAAAGCCGAAAATGGTAGTCTTTTGTTCTTTCTCCCCTTCTTCCTCTCTCTCTCTCTCTCACTCTCTCTTCCCACTCTCTTTGCACCTTCTCCCTCCTTCTCTTTCCTGTCTTTTCCCTCTGTCCCTTCTCCCTCACTCTTTCTCTCCTCTTATTTCCCTAAGTGACTATGTATCAGTCAATTACCTAGGAACCAGGATGATAACCCCAGATCCCCAACTTGCTGGAGCTTACATGTAGGAGAATAATGTTTGGTGTGTCAGAGGGAGCCAGCCCTCTGGTAGGGAGCAGTAGTATGGCGTGAGTGAAAAGTGGGTCATGGGAAGTCACTATTGTCAACAAAAGAGATACTTGAGGGCCAGAGAGATAGCTTAAAAGGCTGGAGTTCATGCCTGGCATGCAAAGGTCCTAAGTTCGATCCCCTGCACTGTGTGATCCCTGTTGCACTGTCAGGGAATGACCCCTCCCCTGACATACTTGTTGAGTTGATCAATACTCAACAAGTATGGATCCATATTAGGCTCCAGCACTACTGGATGTGACTCCCAAATTACATAAGTAAATCAGTAAACATATAAATAAAAGGGATACTCAAGGGCCTGGACAGAGAGATAGTCCAGTGAGTAGGGCACTTGCCTTGCATGTGGCCAACCATCCCATATGGTTCCCCAAGCATGTGAGGAGCGATTTTTAAATGCAGAGCAAGGAGTAAGCCCTGAGCACCACCAGGTGTATCCCAAAATCCAAACAAATAATACTAACAAAAGAGACACTTTCATAAATAAGTAAAATGGACACTTCTAAATAAAAGCAGAGATTCCCAGGGAAGGGGACAGGCACTATGGGCTGACTGAGAGCCCTGGGACCTTACAGTGACCAGCAGAGCAGGTTGGGATTGACCTGTGCATAGCAGGCCAAGTGTGACTTCATACAGCTTCTTATTTTTACATATGCCCTGTGAGATTCTGCCAGCACAGCCTGTCCATCTCTGGCTGTCATCTCCAGACCATCCCCCAAGCCTCCCTGGCTCTGCCATCAGCCTGACTGTCATCAACAGAGCCATGCTCCCTGTACCGAGTTGATTTATGTGAAGGCTCAGGTGTTTCTCTCTGGAGCCCAAGGACATCCACTCCTAAGCCTCACTCAACTTAATAACCTTGGGGTTCCTGGGAGCTACTACTATTTTTCAAACTGGAAATGGCAGGCACCTAAATTTTGAAAGTTCTTTATGAGTTAGGGTTTTTGTTTTGTTTTTTTTTTCTTTTTTCGGCTTTTTGTGTCACACCCACCAAATGCTCAAGTATTACTCCTGGCTCTGCACTCAGAAATTACTCCTGGTGGTGCTCTGGCAACTACATATGATGCTGGAGATAGAACCCATCTCGGTCACGTGCAAGGCAAAAGGCCTACCTGCTATTGCTCTGGCCCCTCTTTACGAGTTGTTATGAAGATCTGACATTTTCATTTTAGTGATGCTTCTTAGAAATTTAGCCCAAAGGAAGCACTATTGCTGGAGGACTCCCTTAGTCCCAAGATCATGGACAAGACTTGGGGACAATTTGTCTGTGTTTGCAGTACTCCCTGTGACAATAGAAGCTTTAAGACAAACCATCATCTACCGTGGCAGCATGTTGCCAGTAAAGCTCCTTTCTTGGAAAATAAAAATTGAATGAAAGTCCTAAAACACCAAAGCTGACTGAGGATTGTCAGTCGAGACACAGAGAGGTGCAGTGGGTCCTGGCAGTGAGAAGAATAGAAAGCAACACAAGGAGCGGCCTCCAGGAGGATCAGCCTGTTTGGGGGACAGTCAATGCAAGTATTGCCTCTCTGTGGGAAGAGCAGCAGGGCTTGAATGAAACCCCCTCTCTGCAGCAGGGCTCAGACATCCTAATGCCTGTGTTTCCAACAAGCGAGCAAGGCTCCCTTGCCCACGGGCATGCTCAGTGGGCAAGCAAATTCTTGCTGCTCAAAGTAAATTGCAAGTTATCCTGAACTTGCAAAATCTTAGAGTTATTGATTGGTGGAGACAGGGCTTTCAGGTTTTCTTAGGATAGTAAGAAACATACTGCATCAGCTGAGTTTTAGGCATCTCTTGGCATGCATATATCACATAGGACTGTATGCTTGAGTATTTTCTGCATTGGCATGATGCCTGTCCAAATAGAAACACGGGAGCTGGAGAGATAATACAGAGGTTAAGAGGCTTGCTTTGGAGGCAGCCCATCCCACTTTGATCCCCAGCACTATATATGGTCCCCCAAACATCATCATGAGTGATCCAAGAGCATAGGGCCAGAAGTAAGCCCTGAGCACCACTGTGTGTGGCTCCAAACTTTCCCAAAACATAAACATAGACTCAAAAAATAAATACGCTTCCATGTCTGAAGTGTTCTCATAGTTTGAATTTGCACAACCCGGAATCTCATCCATAACCCTAAACTAATGCAACATAAAGCGAAACTAAAGATATTGATGTAATTTTTTAACTTTGTTGGTATTTATATTTGATTGAGTATTTTTTGGCCTTAATAATTTAAAGAATGCCAATATATTGAAGATTGGCATGTTGGGATGTGTAATAAAACAAAGTAACAAAACTCAATCATAAATACCCTTTTATTTATTTGTTTTGTTTTTAGGAAAGAATTTAGTGTTTGAAGATGAAATCAGTGCATTGCAGCCAGAAGTAGATAAACTGAAAACTTTAAACGTGAACAAAATTATTGCCCTGGGCCATTCTGGTTTTGAAATGGATAAACTCATCGCTCAGAAAGTGAAAGGCGTGGACGTGGTGGTAGGAGGACATTCCAACACTTTCCTTTATACAGGTAACTGGGCAGTTTATCTCAGTGACTTACATGGTCTCTTTTACCTTTGTAAATTTTATGTATATGTTATTTACAGTATTTTACATGCATAATATGCTATTATACATGTAGTACACATTAAATGGTGACATAGATAATATTCAAAGATCATTACTATGGCTGGAGCAATAGTCTAGCAGGTGAGGCATTTGCCTTGTATATGGCCAACCTGGGTTTGATCCCCTGGCATCCCATATGGTCCCTTAAGCACTGCCCAGAGTAATTCCTGAGTGCAGAACCAGGAGAAACTCCTGCGCATCACCGGGTGTGACCCCAAAAGCAAAAAAAATAAAAATCATTACTAAGAATAACATGTTGTTTTACACTGTCAGTTACATTTATTTATATATAAATGTCTATATAAATATATGTTTAAATATATATATATATATTTAAAGTCTATTATATATACTTAGTATATATACTAAAGTATATATATATTTATATAGGCATATGTACATGCATATAAATATATATAGCACGTAAGACATATAAAACAAAGGGATCACTGTATAAACATTTCCAAGCGCAAGTAATGTTTATACAGTGATCCTTTGTTTTCTTGTATGGGAGTGAAACCTTCAGAACACAAAGTGACAGTTTTGGTTTGTAGCACACAAGTGGCAGAAGCTGGTTCTATGGGCTCTGGTCCTGACCTTGCCGATGCTGTGACTCTAAGTGTCCATGAGACCATGTGGCAGGTTTTTGTTCTTGCCGCCACCACCTTCCCCTGCTTCCTTCCTCCATCTCTTCCTCCTTAGTGTTTAAAACCTTTTCTCCATCTGACCTTTTTGTGTCCCAAAACTTTTGAGTCTGGCTCAATATATCTTTCCCATTGTCCTCCCACCATGATTGTGATGCAGGAGTGATGATGGTCAGTCTTTGTGTTATTCCACAGTTCCCCTATTCTTCATTAAATAATATAGATGTTCAGACTCAGAGTTGGAAATAGCAAAGTTCACTGAAAAGGAAACTCAGCAGCCGGGAAGGAACTTAGTATAGGACTCCGTTAAGTATGCTTATTTTTCAATTTTTTTGGTGGGCGGTAAGGGGTTGGATTTTTGTTTTCGTTTTTGTTTGTGGGCTACACTTGGCAGTGCGCAGAGCTTACTCCTGGCCCTGTTCTAAAGGATCACTCCTAGCAGGGATCAGGGTTCATTCAAGGTGCAGGGGATGAACCCAGGTTGGCTGTATGGAGCACAAGTACCATACCTGCTGTACTACTTCTCCAGCTCCTTGCTTATTTTCATGTGGGATTTTTATAGGAAAACTGGGTCTTTGTGTTTCTTATCAAATGATAAGATTGTTACAAAGAATACCAGGATTCTTGTTTACAGAGGGTCTGGCTAGTTTAGAACCCCTTAGGTTATATATTTGACCATCTGCCTAGGTACTGACTATTCTTTTAGTAGCTGTGTGCCTAAAATCTGGAAGACAGAATCTGTGATCTAGGGAATTTGTTTTTACTTTCCATTATCAACAGAAAACCCAAGAATTTGCAGGAATGTTCTAACTGTGAAATGGAGACAGCTAAAATGGACCAGCTGGGGCTTCTCTTTTCAGTTGCACGAGCTAAACAAACTCCGTATTTTGTTTTCTTTGGAGGCCACACCCTGTGGTATTCACGGACTACTCTTGAGCCTGGGAACCATATGATGTCAGAGATTAAACTCTGGTCTCCTGCATAAAAACCACACTCAGCCTATTGTGATATCTCTCTAGTCCAAAGGATTTTTACTTTAACTCTCTGAGGCAATGCTTAGTCATTTTCTTCTTGTTGCCAATTGGGGTCCTCACATATGTAAGATATGTGCTCTACTACTGAGTCATATTTTCAGAGTCCCTGCTTAGCAATTATATCAGTTTTTTCCTAACCTGTGGGTAAGACTTGAGATGAGCTTTTCCCCTGAGGTCTATCATTGCTTTTCTCAGGGGTGCTCTCAGGGCACACAGGAGACTCTGGGTATGTGCATCCAAGCCCTCAGCCTTTGGGAATTTTTCAAAGTTTCAAACACTTTTTAATGATAATAAAGAAAGGCATTATATAAGAGGACCCAGAATGCACATGTGTATGCAGTCATGTGCACACAACTTAAACTCTAGATATTTTGCCCCAAAATATCTAGAAGTTCCTTTTGAGATTTTCTGCTTTTACTGTTTCATCTTTTTTTTAAGTGCTAGTTACCTCCCAGTAAATTTCCTCCTATTGTAGTTAACCTATAATAAGAAAAGTTCAGCTTTCAATGAGGCATGACCAAAACAGTACATGAACATCAAAGGCACTGACCCTCTCTATTAAAATGCTGAAGTCACTCCCAGCTTCCTCAAGATTTGTCTTTATACTATTTTCATCTATGCCACTGTGCGAATGCAAAAGAAACTCATACTATACCCCTCTGGGTTCTTCAGAGGCTGGAAAAATTATTCTTTTTTTTTCCTTTTGGGTCACACCTGGCCATGCTCTGGGTTATTCCTGGCTCTGCACTCAGGTATTCCTCCTGGTGGTGCTCAGGGGACCATGTGGGATGCCAGGGCTTGAACCCAGGTCAGTCGTGGTGCAAGGTAAATGTCCTACCCTCTGAACTATCACTCTAGCTTGAAAAAAAATTTTTTTTGCTTTTTTGGGTCACACCCTGCAATGCTCAGGGGTTACTCCTGGCTCCTGCACTCAGGAATTACTCCTGGTAGTGCTCAGGGGACCATTGGGATACCAGGGATCAAACCTAGGTTGGTCATGTGTGAGGCAAGCACCCTACTTGCTGTACTTCGGACCCCTGAAAAATGATTCCAAAAGCATCAAATAGATAAAAAAGAAAATTAGAAATTTTTTTCATAACATGTAAGCTTCCTCTATATATAAGAAAGACCCAGAAAAGCTGAAGAATTTACCATGTGTTCTTGCACGTAGAGGCACTTAGCTAAGACCATATTAAGACTTTTGAGAGGAGGGGCCAGAGCGGTAGCACAGCAGGTAGGGCATTTGCCTCGCATGAAGCCCACCCAGGTTCAATCTCCAGCATCAACAGGGGTAATTCCTGAGTGCAGAGCCAGGAATAACCCCTGAGTGCTACTGGGTTTAACGAAAAAAATAGACTTTTGAGAGAAAGGGAAAGTGATTTATAAAGATTAGCCTCAAAAGACATAGGAAGACAAATGCAGACACACCAGCTCTGACCTTCTTTGTTGATTAGAACTCCAAAGACACATTTAAGGAAGAGGTTTTACATGTAAATATCTCTTTCAAAGGCAACCTAGTTCCTACCTAATGGGCCCTGAAGCATGATACTGACATTTTGCCAAAGACCTATTAGAGGAGGGTGATTTTCCTCCCCTGTGCCATCTTATGGAGCCAACTTGTCATCCAGAGTCTTTGTGAGTGGTCTGAAGTTAGAGTGCCTGGGTGGGTGTGAAGCTTGGTGACAATGTCTGTTGATTCTACAGCCTGTCCTTTAGTTTCTTCTACTTTTGTTACGGTCAATACGGCCCTACAGAACAGTATTACCCTTTGCTAATAAACGAATTCAGTCAGTGATTAATGACAGTGATAGAAAGATTAAAATAAAAAATCTTCATCTACTCACCGATAAATCTTGAAGCAGATAATTATAGCCTATGAGGAGACTGTCTCAAAAGTCTCAGTCATTTATTTCACAGTTCATGAGTACTTGGCAAGATTAAACTTGTTCTTAGGGCAGTGCCCAATTTTGGTACTCATCCTTTTGAGGAATAAGCTAAACAATTAAAACTAATTCCAGAGCTCTGTTGGTGTAAGGCATATTTGCTATCTAAAAAAAGAATTTCTCAACCTTTTAAAGGAAACTACCGAATTGCTTTTGAAGTTTGCATAAGGTTAAATATGAAGTTAATAAAGACATAGTCAAAATAATATATAATTATGTAATTATTATATGACTTGTAATTTTAAATCTTATTGAGAACCATTTCAGCACACACACATACACACACACATATATACAATTTGATGAAACAAAACATGTTTTTGGTAGAAATTTTATATCATCAAATGTTGGAAAGTAAGCAATCAGCCTATTTCCAAAAATGACTTACAATAGAATGTTGTAATGGCAGGGATAAGAGACTTCTTATTTAGAGTACTTCTAACCTCAGAGAAACAGGTCTACATTCACCAAAGCCACAGGTTGCCAGACTGAATTCTAATTCAAATGCAGTTAAAATATGGAAAGACGCTTTTTTTTGCCATTTTACTTAAAATATTAGGATTTACAATACTTTTTTTTGGGGGGCATATTTTACAAAATTATTTTTAAGAGTTTTATTTTTTATTTTATTTATTTTTGGGTTTGTTGGTGTTTTTTTTTTTAATTGAATCACAGTGAGATACACAGTTACAAAGTTGTTCATGACTGGATTTCAGTCCTATTTCAGTTGTTGGAACATTTTCCAACAACTGACCCTTCAACAGTGTACAAAATAAAAAAGCCTATTACTTATTTATTCAGATACTTAAGCAATGTCTATAATATTTTTAACAGAGAGTCTATATTCCTTTTTAGGAGAAAATACACTTTTATACTTTTATAGGTCTGGTCAGATTTTCCCTTAAAATTTTCTTAATCTCCTCCCCTTATTCTTATTTGTAGGAGTTATATATATAATGATAATTTTATTTATTTATTTAGATTTTTTAGGTTACACCTGGTGATGCTCAGGGGTCACTCCTGGATCTGCACCAGGAATTACCCCTGGCAGTGCTCAGGGAATCATATAGGATGCCAGGGACCCAACCCTGGTCAGCAATGTGCAAGGCAAATATACCAGCCCCTTTGTAATAATTTTAAATGTATTTGCATAGACATATTTACACCATTAATTACATGTTTCAACTTGTCTCTGACTTACAATTTTGTAGAATTTCAGAACCTCAGTTTTACTCATCTATATGTGTGTAGGGGGTCCACACCTCTACAATAAATTTTCTTTAAAATTAAGGTCTTTGGAAGGTCAAAAACACTGGTGGTGTCAGAACATTTAATGCTTGAGTCAACTGTATAATGAAAAACTTGGCAAATCATGGTGTTATAATAAAAATTTTAAATATAAGAAAAAGGGGGACTGGAGCAATAGCACAATGGGTAGGGTGCTTTCCTTGCATGCAGCTGACTCAGGTTCGATCCCCAGCATCCCATATGGTCCCCCAAACACCACTAGGAGTAATTCCTGAGTGCAGAACCAGGGGTAGCCCCTGAGCATCACCAGTTGTGACCCAAAAGAGCAAAAAAATAATAATAATGTATAGACAGACAGACAGACAGACAGATAAACAGATATGAAAAAGGTCTTGGGGTGGAGCCAAAGTACAGTGACAAAATTCTCATCTTATGTGCAGTTGAACTTAGTTCAATCCTTGGCATCCCATACGGCCCCCTGAGCACCACCAGGAGTGTCCCATGAGTACAGAGCCAGAAATAATCCCTGAGCACTGTGGGTGTGGCCCAAAAACAGAACACAAAACAAAACCCCAAAAAAGTGTCTCTCATACTTGGGATATAAAGAAACATCATATATGTAAAAAAAAAATCACCTAAGTAAAAAGAGTACTAGGTATAAATAAAACATTAATTCACTAGTAAAAAAGTATGGAATACTCTAGCAGACTCGGAATAAACAGACCTTTCTTAGTCACATAGAGGGTAGCCATAGCCATAGCCATTGAGTGAATACCATACTTACTGGCCAAGGGCTGTCTCTTTTTTTATGACTTTTTTAATATTTTATTATACCACCATGAGATATACAATTACATAGATGTTTATGTCCGGGTTTCGGTCATAGATTGTTTCAGCATCAATTCCTCCACCAGTGCCCAATTCCACCACCAATGTCCCCTATTCCCTCCCCTCTCCCCTAGCCTACCTCTGTGGAGAGTTCTTTATCTCTTTTGAGAAGTTTGTCTTATTTTTTTTTTGCTTTTTTTTGGGGGATCACACCTGGCAATCGCTTCTGATTGTGATTGCCAGGTGTGACCCAAAAAAAGCGATGCCAGGATCAAACCCAGTTTGTCGACATTCAAAAGGCACACAGGACTTACTCCTGGCTCTGTGCTCAGGGATCGCTCCTGCTAGTACTCAGAGGACTGTCTGTAGATCAAACCCAGGTAACTGCCTACCCACTGTGCTGCCAGGTAACTGAGGTAACTACCTACCCCTTGTGCCAGGGTCACACCTGAAAAGTGTGTGACTCAGAGACACGGGGTAGAGCTACTATTGGCTCTCCCTGTGCCCAGCTGATCATCAGCCTCCCAGGAGGGAAGGCAGGTTCTAGCCCTGACCTGCCATCCCAGCAGAGCCTCACAAGAAGCCAGAGGAACCCCCATACCATGAGGGCCACCATTTTCAACATCAGACTCCACAGCTCGTCAGAGCTCCACCCAGCAGAAGAGCTGATCACAGACCTGCTCATCAGAGTCCCCCCTACAGCCATCTATTTCAAGCCCAGGTATGCCTGATCCAGAGACTCAGAGACACAGGGTAGAGCTGCTAGTGGCTCACCCAGAGCCCAGCTGATCATGAGGTGGCCCAGGAGGGAAGGCGGGTTCTAGCCCTGGCCCGCCATCCCAGCAGAGCCTAGCAAGAAGCCAGAGGACTCCCCCTCACCATGGGGGCCACCATTTTCAACATCCAGACTCCACAGCACATCAGAGTCCCCTGGCTTCAGCTCATCAATAAATGCACGAGATGAGAGGCTATGACAAGAGTATCCCACCCACATGGCAGAGCCTGGCAAGTTACCCGTGTTGTATCTGATATGCGAAAAAACCAGTAACAATTTTAGACTTTATACCATGACCTGAAGGAATGGTTTGAGGCTCTTCATGTTCCTGGAGCGAGCAGTTGCCCTTGGGCTACATTAGTATGTGACAGGATTTATGGAGATGTTACTGAGGCCCAGTTGAGCAAATCAGCAAATCGATGAACAATGGGAAAACAAGTGATAAAAGTGATACCTGGCAATGCTCAGGGGTTACTCCTGGCTCTGCTCTCAGGATTTACTCCTGGCTGTGCTAAGAGGCCATATGGAATGCCGGGAGTGAAACCAGATCAGTCACATGCAAGGCAAACCTGCTGTGCTATTGCTTCGGCCCCTTGTCTTATCTTTTAAAGAAGCTTGTTTAATGCTTCTTGCAGATCTGATTTCAAGGCTATGAACACCCTAAGTTGTTGCTTCCCTGAAGCTGTATATCATTCCTTCAAATCTGAGTGGTAATCTTAGCTGGATAGAGTATTCTTAGTGAGGTGTTCATTGAGTTTTTTTCCCTATATTCCTTCATTCTCATTTGTAGACTCTCATTTCATTTTTCTTCTTTAAATATAATGGGTTTTCCTTTGTATGTAAGTTCCTTTTCTAATCTTGCTGCTTTCGGTATTATATTTCAGTCTTCGCCTTTGCCATCAGGTTATGATATGTCTCGGGTTTTTTCTGTCTGTTTTTTTTTTTTTTTTTTTTTGCTTTTTGGGTCACCCCGCGATGCTCAGGGGTTACTCCTGGCTCTGCACTCAGAAATTACTCCCGGCGGTGCTCGGGGACCATATGGGATGCCGGGGAATCGGACCCGGGCGGCACAGGCCGGCCACTGCACAAGGCAAACGCCCTACCCGCTGGGCTATCGCTCCAGCCCCCGTCTGGGTTTATTTTTTGCTAAGAACCTTCTGGCCTCTTTGATCTCAGTTCCTGTGCTCTTGAACTCTAGGAAATTCTTACCTATGATTTCTTTAAATAGTAGTTCTTCATTGAATTTGCCTTCCTGGTCAAGATCAATACGAGAATCAATATGATTATTGGACTTAAACTCAGTCTATAGTTTTCTGGTGTGCTGTTCATTTCCTTTCAGACCTTTTTGCATCTTCTGTTTTTATAGATTTTGATTTTCTTCATCTCATCTTAGATTACTTCAGTCTTTTCCTCAACTGCTGTTATTCTGTCACTCAAACCCTCTATTGTAGTTTTTCTATCACCATATTATTCATTTCTGAAGCTTCTGAATGTAATATTCTGATTTCCACTATATTTTCTTGTGCTTTGCTACTTGTGCCAATATTTCTTTGAGCTCATTAAATATCCTCAACATGGTGTTACTAAAGTGATCCTCTGAGAGTTTATGGAGCTTCCATAGTTATTTTATGAATGCACTGAACTTGGTGAGGTTCTACACATATTCCACATTGTGTTTGCTGTATTCCTGCTGTGCTGAGGGGTGTAGTCAGCTCCCCCTCTAGCTATTGCAGCTCTGCTGTTTAGATGTCAAGGTAGCCAGCAGAGAAGATGATGAGGGGGTCAGGACGTGGAGGCTGCCAAGACTTAGCTGGAAGGACTTGAGCAACCTTTTTAAAGTAACTAACTTTCATTTACTATAGATTTAAGCGCACATTTATTAAAATGAAATTCAAACCTTTCATTTCATACAATACGTAAGTGATTTTAATGACCACGGGGTTTCATTCTAAACTAAGGAAGTTTGCAATGTAACCAAAGAGACTAAAAAGCTTAACATTTGCTCACTGTGTCAGTGTGAGAGATGAACACTTGCCTACTTTGCAGGGGGGGAGAGAGAGTCAGGAAAGACAGTCGTTAGCTGTTCATCACTCCATTGGTTTCACTCTGTAGTCTAGAGAATCTGGCCTTTTAAGATGAGATAAATGGTGTCATTATTTACCGCCTCCTCAGGCTAGGGAAACACCCTCCAACAAAGATCTATTTACTTTGGGCATCAATAGAACCGCTGACATCTGTGGTTAATTAGGAAAGTTCAGATAATCAGCCAAAGGGCAGAAGTATGACCACTATTGGCAGAAGGACTTAACTTACTCCAGTGGTCACTCATTTGGAAACTTTTGGTCAGTTCCTTGCAATATCCCTCCTAGTAGCCAGCTTCTTTCATGAAGAAAACCAGAGCCTTGCATGTTGCTTTTTGTAGCTATATAACACTTATCAGTTTTAGCAACATTTTATGAAACTGCCTTCCAAGATGCAGTGGACCATCCAAAACCAAAATCCTGAAAGGGGTGACTATAAAGTGTCATCAAGGTCATTTGACAGAACTGAGCAACATGGGAAGCCGATGACCAACTTTTGTGAAATCATAAGTCAACCACAATGTACAAATCTCCTCCAGGAACTGCAGACCAGTGGCCTTAATTTTGCTCCCAAGAAGATTCTCAGGGCTTTAGAGAGTACAGTCGGTTAAGCACTTGCTTTGCTCATGGCCAGCCTAGGTTTGGTCCTTGACAGCCCGTATGGTTTCCTGAGCCCTGCCAGGAGTGATCCCTAAGCACAGAGCCAAGAATAAGCCCTGAACAACACCAGGTGTCACTTGAAAACCAAATAAATTTAAAAAATGAGCTAAGAAAAATCACATTTCCTCAGCCTCACTATGGAATAGCATGGGTTGTAGAAAGGGAACTGGAGTCTGCAAGTCCCTATTTCCTTCAGAAGTCACAAAGCCACTAGCACCAACTTTTGTGAAATTATAAGTCAACCACAATGTAGAAATTGGTGCATAGGCGAGTCACAGGGATGGAACTTGTGACTTCACACTTACAAGACAGAAGCCTTGGGCCTAGGAGCCTTCCTTCAGCTCCCCCCCCACTGTTTTCATGTAACACATTGATCATCTCTGCTTCTCGCCCTGCCACTGGACTTGGAACCAGGAGTAGTGTAGGGCCCCTGTCTCTTCCCATACAGAGAGGAACAGAGACACTGACTAGAATCCAGGAGATCTGCTATTCTTACTGCTTTGTTCTACACATGTCTTCTCTCTTTATTTAGTTGAATGATATCGCCCTAAATTACATTTTGCCACTAACTCCTTGCTTTCTTCTCCAAACTTGTTTTTTTAATTCACAGAAATTATATTGGTCCTTGGCATAGGTGGTGGGTCATAAATTTCTTTTTGTTTTCCTTTCGTCAAATATCCTGTAATGCTAGTTTTACTTTTCAAATTAATATGCCACCTAATATTTTAACCTCACAGAACCCTGTTAACTATTTATCCTAAACTTTTTTGAGAGAATGTTTTCAACAGACTATTAGCTGGTCTATCACTCTTTTTTATCCAGTGATAGGAGATTGAGTTGCAACTTATCTAGCTGATAGAAAAAACTCTGGAAAACCAAATAAGGCAAGAGACTATTTATACATCAGTGTAGGCAGGGATGAGGAACTGACTATGGCCCTTTGCTGATGGGTTAGTGCTGAGTTATTTTAGTCTGTGGAACCCTGGAAAGCCTTTGAGTGAGGTGTCAAGCAGCAGGTGCTGATTGGCCAACCTCAGCTGTCCTTGTCTGGGAATGCTGAGCACAAAACTATAGTTATGGTTTGATTGCTGACAGGGGGTCTTAATATAAGCAATTCCCATGAGCTGGACTGGCTACTAGAGCAACTTGAGCTATTGTAAGTATTTTAATTCATTTTTTATAAAAGAAGATTACTACTCCATTGACGATCTGAACCAAACTCACAAATACATTCTTTCCTTATTTTCCTGACTCTGAGGCTGTAACTCAGTGGTAGACTTCTTGCCTTGCATGTATGAAGCTCTGGGTTTGATCCCTAGTATAACAACATAAAAAAACAGGAGATAGGAAACCAGGAATGCAGTGATTTATACCTTGCTGTCTGTGTCTCACTCAGTTCTCTTGTCATCTGTTTATAAACTTCTCCCAGAAATATATGCATATATATATGTATATGTATAGATAGATAGATAGATAGATAGATGGAGAGAGAGAGAGAGAGATAGAGAGATAGAGAGATAGAGAGATAGAGAGATAGAGAGATAGAGAGAGAGATAGAGAGATAGAGAAGAGGATAGATAGATAGATAGATAGATAGATAGATAGATAGATAGATAGATAGATAGATAGATAGATAGATAGATAGATAGATAGATAGATAGATAGATAGATAGATAGATAGATAGATAGATAGATTGCTGAGAATGTGACAGTCTATAAGAAAATTTCCAAAGTCTGCCATCATCTAGAGTAGAATTTAGTCTCTATGTCAAATGATCACTTGATCACTTGACATTCGTTATTCATCTGATTTACTCGAGCGGGCGAGCAAATGATCACTTGGTTTTCTTAAATAACCTTATTTAAGTTGTGCCCCATACTCTTTTCTCATAGTATAACTGGAGAGAATGGTTTGTGATAATCAATCATTAAGGTGTCTGATAAAAATACTTGGAGTAAGAGAGATACTACAGTGGGCAGGATACCTGCCTTGCACATAGCTGACCTACATTCAATCCCTGACACTACACGTAGTTCCCCAGGTCAAGCCAGGAGTGACCCCCTAAGCACAGAGCCAAGAGTAAGCCCTGACAACCAATGGTGTGGCCCAAAAGCAACCTCCCCCTCAAAAATAAAAACCTTGATTAGCATATATGCAACACCAGCACAATAAAGCAACTGCTAATAGGCCTAAAGAGATACATCAACAATAGCAAAGCATCAAAGAGGAGATTTTAGCACTCACTCTCATTATTGGATAGAACATCAAAGAGCTTGAACAACAGTAAAGAAATAAAAGCCCTCTTCTACAGCAAAACCACCATGAACATGCCCCATCTTATCTGATCTTGGAAGCTAAGCAGAGTTATACCTGGTTAGTACCTGGATGGGAGGAGAAATGAAAGACTTAAATGAGGAATTGGAAGAACTGAGACAAAGCAAGGATGTCCACTTTCTCCACCATCATTCAGTATGGTTTTGGAAGCCTTTGCCACATAGTAATTATAAGAAGAAATTAAAATCTTCCAAGTTAGAAAAGAAGCTCAACTCTTACCATTTGATAATATGATAATATGCATAGATGACTCTAAAATTCTAAAAAACTTAGAAGAGTCCAGTGCTATAGTATAGGAGTTAAGTTACTTTCCCTTCTGGCTTTGCTCTTCAAGCCCATGTTCTCTCTTGAACGCATGTCTCACTTGCTTGTCTTTAGATCTCTCTGATTTTCCCCATTCTAGCGAAGCTCATGTTCTCTTTTGAGCACACACTTCCTTTCTTCTTTCCCTCACACCATCTTTCTTTAAAAAAAAGACACTTGTATTACCAACTTCAGTTCACTCTTCAGTAGCAATTGTTTCCCCCAAGCACCACCCAGAGCAATATATAAGCACAGAACACCACCAAGTGTGCCCACCCCCAAAAAGTAAACTTCATACAAACAGAAAGCCAGTCAGCAACATAGTAGTCTGCAAAATTAATACACACAAAACTATTGCATTTCTAGGTGCAAATGACAAACTAGAAAAGAAAGAAATAAAAAAGACATCCTCATTTAGAATAGTGTCAAATACCTAGGAATGAATAAAGGATGTGAAACACTTATACATTGAAAATTATAAATCACTATTGAAAGAATTAGAAGAGGAGCACTAGATAAATGGAAAAAACATTTTATATTCATGGATAGGAAGAATTAACACTGTTTAAAAGGACCATCCTGGGAGAATTAACATTGTCAAGATGGTAATACTCCCTAGAGCTTTGTACAGATTCAATGTGGTTCCTATAAGGATACCCATGACATTCTTTAAAGAAATTGACCAAACACCCCTGAAATTCGTATGGAATAATAAACCCCACGGATAGCTAAAGCAATCCTGGGAAGAAGAAGATGGGAGGCATCACCTTTCCCAACCTCAAACTGTACTACAAAGCAGCGGTAATTAAAATAGTGTGGTACTGGAATAAAAACAGACCTGTGGACCTATGGAATAGAGTTGAGTAGCCTGACACCCACCCTCAAAGACATGATCAGTTAATCTTTGATAAAGGTGCAAAAGAGTCCAAACTGGAGTAAGGAAAGCCTCTTCAACAAGAGGTGCTGGGAAAACTGGACAGCTACATGTAAAAAAAAATGAATTTGGACCTGTGTCTAACACCTTGCACAAAAATCATCAAAATGGATTAAAGATCTCAATATCAGACCTGAATCCATAAAGTACGTTGAAGAAAATATAGGAAAAACCCTCCATGACATTGAAGCTAAAGACATCTTCAAAGGTGAGACACCATTAACAAAGCAACCAGAAGAAAATATCAGCATATGGGACTACATGAAACTGAAGAGCTTCTGCACCTCGAAAGAAACAGTGACCAAGACAGAAAGACAGTCCACAGAATGGGAAAGAATATTCACCCAATACCCATCTGATAAGGGGTTAATATCCAGGATATATCAGGCACTGGTACAGCTATATAAGAAGAAAACAGCCAACCCCATTAAAAAATGGGGAGAAGAGATGAACAGAAACTTTAATTTGAATGGCCAAAAAGTCATATGAAAAAAATGCTCATCATCACTAATCATCAGAGAGATGCAAATCAAAACAACAATGAGATATCACCTCACACCACAGAGACTGCCCCCATATCCAAAAGGGTAAAAGCAACAAGTGGTGGCATGGATGCGGGGAAAGGGGGACTCTCATACATTGTTGGTGGGAATGTCGACTTGTACAACCTTTCTGGAAAACAATATGGACATTCCTCCAAAGACTAGAAATTGAGCTCCCTTTTGACCCAGCCATACCACTCCTGGGAATATACCCTGGGAAGCCAAAAACACACAGCGGAAACACAATCCGCACTTTTATTTTCATAGCAGCACTATTCACAATAGCCAGAACCTGGAAACAACCAGTATGCCCAAGAACTGATGACTGGATAAAGAAACTGTGGTACATCTACACAATGGAATACTATGCAGCTGTCAGGAAAAATGAAGTTATGAAATTTGCCTATAAATGGATGGACATGGAAAGGATCATGTTGAGTGAAATTAGTCAGAAGGAAAGAGAGAGACATAGAATGACTGAATTTATTTGCATGATATAAATATATCAGGTGATCTTACCAAAAGTGGAAATTACCACAAACGTGTGGGAGTCAGAAGTTAGGTAAGATAGAGAAGGGAACATGTGTGAATAAATGTCAAAAGGGCTGATACCAACATAGAACTGAGCATTAAATACAGGCAAAAAAATGCACATGATGGCTTCCAAGTGTATGTAGTGCAACCCACAATGTGTAAGAGAAGGAAAAGAGAGAGAGGGAGAGAGAAAAGAGATAAAGAACCTGCCATGGAGGCAGGCTATGGGAGGGGGGAGGGAATTGGGGACATTGGTGGTGGGAGATGGGCATTGGTGGAGGGCGGGGTGCTGGAACACTATGTGACGGAAACCTCCAAACATGAACAACGTTGTAATTGTATATCTCACGCTGTATAATAAAATGTTTAAAAAAAAATAAAAATAAAAGGACCATCCTACTAAAAGCATCACACAGTTTCAATTAAATTCCCAACAACATTCTAAAAACATTCAAGGACTTTATTGAAATTTGTATAGAAGTTAAAACCCCTGAATGCCAAAACAATTCTGAGAATAAAAGGGAAATTGGAACATTTTGCACTTCCTGTCTCTTATTGCTCTGTAAAGTTAGAGTAATCAAAACTGTGGGGCATTAGAATAAAGGCATATTCTCAAACCAAAAGGATATAATAGACAGCCCCAAAACAGACCTTTTGACTTATAGACTGTTCATCCATAAACTAGATACATGAAGTAGAGCACAGAAAACCACTTTAGCATTTTAGTTAAAAAAAAAAAAAAAAACTTGACACGCACTGTTGGTGAGAATGTCGACTGGTACAACCTTTTGGAAAATAATATGGACATTCCTCTAAAGACTAGAAATTGAGCTCCCATTTGACCCAGCCATATCACTCCTGGGAATATACTCTGGGAAGCCAATAGCACACAGCTGGAGGCCAGAGCAATAGCACAGCAGGTAGGGCATTTGTCTTGCATGCAGCCAACCCAAGTTTGATTCTCTGGCATCCCACATGGTCCTCCAAACACCACCAGGAGTAATTCCTGAGCAAAGAGCCAGGAGTAACCCTTGAGTATTGCCGGGTATGACCCAAGAAGGAAAAAAAAAAACACACAGTGGAAACACCATCTGCACTTTTATTTTCATAGCAGTACTATTCACAATGGCCAGAATCTGGAAACAACCAAAGTGCCCAAGAACTGATGACTGGATAAAGAAACTTTGGTACATCTACACAATGGAATACTATGCAGCTCTTAGGAAAAACGAAGTTATGAAACTTGCCTATAAATGGATGGATATGAAGAGGATCATGTTGAGTGAAATTAGCCAGAAGGAAAAAGACAGATATAGAATAACTAGGAAAAAGACATCAGCCAGGTGGGACGTCGCCCAGGTGTTCCCAGTGGCCACACGGTTCTCCTTGGAGGACATGGGCGACAAATACACATCTCTGCAGCGGGCTCAGCTTCATCTGAATTTCATTCATGCCAACTCCACTACTCACAGTTTCCTTTTTGGAGCACTGGCTGAATTGCTTGACAATGCCAGTGAAGAAGATCACTGGTATAAGCGATCTTCACCATCCACACACCGCAGCTCATAAGATCTCCACCCAAGAGATTAAGCCAGTCTCCAGCCTGGCTTGTGAGAAACCTAGCCTACAAGGACCCACTCTCCAGAGACCTTCCCTTCAGAGGAGAGTATTTCAAGCCCAGGAATACTTGAGCCACAGACGCAGATACACCCGGCAGAGCAGATACCAGCTTTCCCCCATTGTGCACAGCCGCTGTGCAACCGCGCAATTTACCTCCAAGTTACCGTGAATATTCTGCCCACCCCTCTGAGAGAGCCCCACAAGTTAATGAGAGTATAGCACCCACACGACAGCGCCTGGCAATCTGTCCGATGTGTGTTCGATATGCCAAAACCAGTAACAAAAATGTTTATTTTCCTGACCCCAAAAGAGCCCTTAATATGGCAGCAGTAAGAAAGGTGAACAAGCAGTGCCTGATAAAATTTCATGGCCAACCTAGGCTGCCAAAACAAAGAAGGACTAAAATGATTGTCTGTACTTTCAATGCATGTATGCTGGCATCAGAAGCATATATCGAGGATCTGATGGTGCAAGCACAAAAGATCAAGTATGACATCATTGGTCTGACTGAGACGAGGAGGCGCCAGTCGCATCATGCTGTATTTGACACAGGAGAAGAATTGTTCCTTGGAACATGCGACAAAAGAGGCATCGGTGGCGTTGGTGTCCTTGTCAATACGAACATGGCCATCAACATTGATTCATTTGATTGCCTAACAAACCGGATAGGACGATTACACTTGAAGAGATGTGGCCCACTGCCAACAATTTCTATCTTCATTTTCTACACACCAACATCCACATGCAAGGAAGATGAAATTGAGAAATTCTACATGGATCGGAGGAGTTCTATAAAAAAGATCACACCTTCTACAAGATCATAGTCGGTGATTTTAATGCCAAGATAGGACCGAGAAGATCGGCTGAAGAACTCCACATCGGGACCCATGGCCTAGAATGGCCTAGAATGGAACGAACAGGGTGAGAGACTATCTGAGTTCATCATGTCCACCAAGACCATTCATGGGAACTCACAGTTCCAGAAGGCTGAAGTGAAATACTGGACATGGGAATCTCCTGGTGGACAGTTCCACAGTGAAATTGACCACATCATCTTCAATAGACGGTTTTGTCTGACCGATGTTGCTGTTCGTCCCAAATTCCAAACAGGATCAGACCACCGTCTCCTTCATGCAAAATTCTACTTCCTGCAATGGGGAGAAAAGGCTGCAAAGTTTAAGAAGAGAACTCCCAGAACGACCACCAACTGGAAACTCTTTGGCACCATTGCAGCAACATGGAAAGATACCGTCATTGATGACATCGATGAAGAATACAACCGACTGGTTCAGCACCTCCATGATTCCATGATTGTGCGAAGAATGCTGAGAGAGAGAAAGACACAAAAAGGACGCCTGACTTCAGAAACTCTTGAGCTCATTCCCACCAACGTGGCAAGGCACAAGCCTCAGGAGGCCAAATGCTAACGTCCAAGCTTGCAAAGCGGTGCAGAGAAGCGATAAAAGAAGACCTCAAAGACAGAAGAGTAGAAATACTGGAAGATGCAGCAGAAGCCGGGAAAAGCATTCGCACTGCCCGCCTGTCCTTCGCCAACTATAAGACCAAGATGACTGCCCTCCAACGCCATGATCGATCTATCACATCTTCCAGAAAGGCAATGGAGAAGATTATCCATGACTTCTACTCAGATCTCTTCTATAGCCACGTCCACCTGCCCACATACCAAATTCTACAGGATGGATATGTCACTCCCAACGTTCTCCCTTCTGAAATCTGACATGCCATTTCATCAGTAAAAAGAGAACAGCACCAGGCCCAGACAAAGTCAGGCCCGAACACCTGAAGAAACTGCCATCGGTACTCATCAATACACTAGCTCGGCTCTTCACACGCTACCTGTCCGAATGTAAGGTGCCCTCCCAATGGAAAACCAGCAGGTCAGTTCTACTGCTCAAGAAGGGAGACATTCACGACATCGGCAACTGTCACCCCATCTGCCTGTTGTCCGTCATCTACAAGCTGTTTATACGAGTCATCCTGAACAGGATTGGCAGAACACTAGATGAAGGGATAATCATACGAGCAGGCTGGCTTCCGGAAAGGATTCAGCACAATAGACCATATCCACATGGTAACCAAGCTCATTGAGGTTTGTAGGGAGTACAAGATGCCTCTCTGTCTCACATTCATTGATTTATTTTTTTTTTATTTTCCCAAATTTTATTACACCACTTTTAGACATACAATTGCAAGATGTTCATGTAGAGTTTTGGTTCTACAGTGTTCCAAAACCAATCTCTCCACCCGAACCCATCTCCCATCACCAATGTCTCCACCTCCCTCCCCCTCCCACACTTCAACTACTTGGCGGGTTCTGCATGTCCTTTCTCTCCTCTCTATCTCTCCCTCCCGCCAAACTTTCCTGCACATCGTAGAATGCAATGCATCAAAGGACATAACAGTTTCCACTACTTTGATGGACCGCGCGCCTCTCTGCGGCAGCGCAACCTGGGCTCGAACTGGTTTTGCTCTGCTAATCTGGTCGTGAGGTAGTATCCCAGCATCCGGACAGCGAATGTGGTGGCTAGTGTGGTGGGTGAGTCTCATCCGGCTGCTTCCGGGACCCCCAGAGGTGATGGGCCCACTCCCAAAACCCATCTGTCCTCCTGGGAGCCCCATGGTCAGCTGGGCCTGGGGCAAGCCGAGGTTCCAGCTTCCCCAGCCGCTTGTGAGGCTCTTCATACTATGGCTGGTGGCCCCAGGGCAGCTCCTGGGTGGGGCCACCAGGCTCGGCAAAAATGGAGGGGGAACATTCATTGATTTAAAGAAAGCCTTTGATTCTGTGGAGACTGAGGTGGTCATCGAGCCCTAGCCAAACAGGGTGTGCAAACCCAATATATCAAGATCCTTCGTGAGCTGTATTACAGATTCACCACCAAGATCTCACCATTCTACAAGGAAGTGATCATTGATGTCAAAAGAGGAGTTCGCGGGTACCTCCAACCCGCCACCCTCGAGAACATCATGCGACAATTACAATGGGAAGGAATGGGAGTGAAGATAGATGGTCGGCAACTATATCACCTTTGCTTTGCTGAGGACATTGTTCTAATAACACCAAACATTAGCCAAGCAGCACAAATGCTGGCTGACTTCGACCGAGAATGTGGAAAGATAGGTCTACAGCTGAATCTAAAAGAAAACTATGTTCATGAAAAATGAACTAGTTCCAGAGGCCCCATTCGTTCTCAATGGAACAGACATCTCTGAATGCAGCAGTTATGTGTACCTAGGTCGAAAAGTCAACATGATGAATGGCCTAAAACCTGAGCTGCGCAGGAGGAAGAAAGCAGCATGGAATGCCTTCAAAGACATCGAAGAAATAGCTAAAAAGGACAAAGAACCTCTGGCTCCGGGCACGTCTCTTTGACTCCACCATTCTCCCTACATTAACATACCCCTCAGAGACCTGGGCCCTACGAAAGCAGGATGAGAATGCTATTTGGGTCTCCCAGAGAGGAATCGAAAGAGCTATGCTTGGAATATCACGCCTCACTCAAGTGAGAGAAGGAATCGAAGTTCCGACCTCCGTCACTGTTCCAGAATCAGGGACGCTGTCTCATTTGCCAAGGCATCAAAAAATCAGATGGGCTGGACATGCAATGCGATTTGGAGACAACCACTGGACTAGAGCCGTTACCGACTGGATCCCACAGGATGTCAAAAGATCACGTGGCCACCCACGTACAAGACGGTCAGACTTCCTTGTCAAGTCCCTGAAGGAACAGTTTGAGATTCTTCATATTCCTGAATCAACCATTGGCATTGGGCTACATTGTCACGTGATAGGGTCCAATGGAAATGTTACTGGCGCCCGCTCGAGCAAATCAATGAATAACGGGATTCAAGTGATCAAGTGATCAAGGAAAAAGACAGATATAGAATGACTGCATTTATTTGCATGATATATATGTATACATATGTATGAATATGTATATATGAATATATATATAGTATGATACCAATATCCAAGGTCAGGCAAAACATGGATCACGAGGTCTTGTCAGAGGTGTAATCTACCACAATTATGTGGAAGTCAGAGGTTAGGTAAGACAGAGAAGGTAACAGTGTGCTAATAATTGTCAAAAGTGATAATACCAACCTAGAACTGAGCATTGAATATAAGCAAAAAGATACATATGATAACCTCTCAATGTATGTATTGCAATCCTCAATGTGTAAGAGAAGGAAAAAAAAAGAGAGAGAAAGACAAAGAGAGAAAAGAGATAAAGAACCTACCATAGAGGCAGCACTAGGGGGGTGTGGAGGAATCAGGGACATTGGTGGTGGGAAATGGCATTCCCATATGGTCCCCTGAGCACCGCCAGGAGAAATTCCTGAGTGCAGAGCCAGGAGTAACCCCTGAGCATCACCGGTGTGACCCAAAAAGCAAAAATAATAATAATAATAATAATAATAATAATAATAAAAATATGAAACACCACTAACAAAGCAATTGGAAGCAACGATAAACATATGGGACCACATGAAACTAAAAAGCTTATGCACCTCAAAATAAACAGTCACCAAGATACAAAGACAGTCCACAGAATGGGAAAGAATATTCACCCAATACCCATCTGATAAGGGGTTGATATCCAGGATATATCAGACACTGGTAGAACTTTACAAGAAGAAAATAGCCAACCCCATTAAAAAATGGGGAAAGGAGATGAACAGAAACTTTGACAAGGAAGAAATTCAAATGGTCAAAAGGCATATGAAAAAATGCTCATAATCACTTATCATCAGAGAGATGCAAATCAAAACAACAATGAGATATCATCTCACACCACAGAGACTGGCGCATATCCAAAAGAACAAGTGCTGGCGTGGATGCAGGGAAATGGAGACTCTCACCAATTGTTTGTGGGAATGCCGACTGGTGCAGCCTTTTGAAAAACTATATGAACATTCCTCCAAAGACTAGAAATTGAATTCCCATTTGACCAAGTCGTACCACTCTTGGAAATATGCCCTGGGAAGCCAAACACACACACAGCAAAAACACCATCTGCACCTTTATTTTCATAGCAGCACCATTTACAATAACTAGAATCTGGAAACAACCAGAGTGCCCAAGAACTGATAACTGGATAAAGAAACTGTACATCTACACAATGGATTAGCTGTTAGGAAAAAAATGAAGTCATGAAATTTGCCTATAAATGGATGGACATGGAGAGGATGATGTTGAGTGAAATTAGCCAGAAGGAAAAAGACAGATATAGAATGACTGCATTTATTTGCATGACATAGATATACATATTATGATACCAATATCCAAGGTCAGGCAAAACATGGATCAGGAGGTCTTATCAAAGGTGAAAATTACACAAACGTGTGGGAGTTGGAGGTTACATAAGACAAGAGAAGGGAACAGTGTGCTAATAATTGTGGAAAGTGCTAATCACTGTATCACTGTCTTCCCATTCATCATCAATTTGCTCGAGCGGGCATCAGTAATATCTCCATATGTCCTGTCTCATGCAAGTAGAACGCAAAGGGCACCTGCTTGCTCCAGGAACATAAAGAGCCTCAAACCGTTCCATCAGGTCATGGGAATGAGGTCTGGTATTTGGCATATCAAATACGACACGGGTAGCTTGCCAGGCTCTGCCGTGCGGGTAGCATACTCTTGTAATCATCTCTAAATCCAGCATTTATTGATGAGCAGTGCGGCCACTTGCAGCCATATGAGCCAGGCTGTGATAGGCTGGTCTGCTGGGTGGAGTTCTGACGAGGGGGAAGTCCGGATGTGGAAAATGGAGGCCCTCATGGAGTGGGAGGTTGTCTGGCTTGCTGTGAGGCTCTGCTGGGGTGGCGGGCCAGGGCTAGAACCCGCCATTCCTCCCGGGTGCCTCGTGAGCGGCTGGGCACAGGAGAGAGCAGCCAGTAGCAGCTCTGCCCCATGTCTGTGAGCCTCTGGATCAGCATACTTAGGTCAGATTTAAAAAAGACTGCTGCAGGGTGGATCTCAATGAGCTGGGCTGTGATAGGCTGCTCTGCTGGGTGGAGTTCTGATGAGGGGGAATTCGGATGTGGAACAGTGTGCTAATAATTGTCGAAAGTGCTAAAACCATCCTGAAACTGAGCATTAAATACAGGCAGTAAGATACACAGCATGACCTCTAAATGTGACGTGTTGCAATCCACAATGTGTAAGAGAAGGAAGAGAGAAAGAGAGATAGAGAAAGAGATAAAGAACCTGCCATAGAGGCAGGCTAGGGGAGGGGGAGGGAATTGGGGACATTGGTGGTGAGAAATGGGCACTGGTGGAGGGATGGTTGCTGGAACACTGTAAAACATAACCCAAATATGAACATCTTTGTAATTGTATATCTCACGGTGGTATAATAAAATTATTAAATTAAAAAATAAAATAAAAGATGTCACCTATGCTCATTGGAGTGCTCAGTACAATAAGGATATAGAAATAGCCCTAATGTCCAATGACAGATAAACAGATGAAGAAGTTGCATGTAGTTGACCTGAGTTCTTTCCCCAGCACCACATATGATCCCCTGAGCACCACAAGGAATAATTTCTGAACACACAGCTTGGAGTGAGCCCTGAGTATGTCCCCACCAAAAGAAAATACATGCAGCTATAAGAAAAGATTAAAATGAGCAGGACAAACACCAGACGACCTCACGCCTCTGTGATTTAGAGACAAATAAGGCGATATTGAACAATGATAAACCCTTGGCCTTGGATTATAAATCTCAGATTTTCAAACTGTGGCAGAGGACAGAAGGGAGGTGGGTGGGTGGATGAAGATGTGGGCTGGATTTGGGACAATGGTGGAGGGTCCTGGGCACTTTGGTGCCAAGTGTGGTATGGTGACTTTGTACCCCTAAAGCACATAAACATTTATACTTATTTAAACCAGTGTTACCTGTATACTATATAAATTAAGAATCGATAAGTGTATTGCTTCAATCGCTAAGTGCATTGCTTTTGAAAGAGCAGCATTAGTAAATGGAACCATGAGGGCATTTAAAAAAAAATTTATTATACCACTGTGAGATATACAATTACAAAGATGTTCATAATTGGTTCTCAGTCATAGAGATCCAGCACCCATCCCTCCACCAGTGCCCCATTCCCACCATCAATGTCCCCACATTCCCTCCCACCCATCCCCAACCTGCAATCTATAGCAGACACTTTCTTTTCCTTTCTTTCTTTCTTTTTCTTTCTCTCTCTCTCTCTCTCTCTCTCTCTCTCTCTCTCTCTCTCTCTCTCTCTCTCTCTCTCTCTCTTTCTGACTCTCTGTCTCTCTCTGTCTCTGTCTCTCTCTTCTCTTTTACACATTGTGGCTTGCCCTACAGAGGGCATATTAAGATAAAAAATCAGGGCCGGGCGATAGCCCAGCGGGTAGGGCGTTTGCCCTTGCGGCCGGCCTGTGCCGGCCTGGGTTCGATCCCCGGCATCCCATATGGTCCCCTGAGCACCGCCAGGAGTGATTCCTGAGTGCAGAGCCAGGAGTAGCCCCCTGAGCATTGCCGGGTGTGGCCCAAAAAAGAAAAAAAAAAAAAGATAAAAAATCAGTCTCCAACCCTTTCCTTTGGTCTAACTCATGGCGATGTTGAGGGACTCTCCCACACACACACACATTTATCTGACACTCTCTAGTGTCAGTGGGAAGCTTGAAGTCCAGCAGGTCACCAGCTGGATGACTGGACCATGTGTGAGGAGAGTGCCAGCAGAGAGGGAGTTACCCCTGCGCCCCTGCTCTGCCTCAGTGGAGAGGCAGGGTCTGCTTGACCGGGACTCAGGCCTTCCTGGCCCGTGGGAGAGGCCAGAGAGCAGGTGCTTACTAAAGTCAGGGAGGCACTTGTTGAGAGCATGGCCTCAGGCCTCAGAGCTGGCTGGCTTCTGCGTTGCGTTTCCCTCTGCGGGTCTCACGTTTCATTCTGCTTCTCTTTTTTTTTTTTTTATATTTTTTTTTTATTATACCACAGTGAGACATCCAATTACAAAGGTGTTCATAATTGGTTCTTGATAATACACTATTCCAGCACCCATCCCTCCACCAGTGCCCCATTTCCACCACCAATGTACCCCCACCCCTCCCGCCCACCCCCAGACTGCCTCAATAGCAGGTACCCCCCATTTCCTCTTTCTCTCTCTCTCTCTCTCTCTGTCTCTGCATCTCTCTCCCTCTTATTTTACACATTGTGGCTAGCCCTGCAGATATTTAGAGTTTATCACTTAAGTCTCTTTGTGTCTATTCAATGGCGAGTTTTAGTCTGCATTACCATTTCCCACACTTAGTAAAACACTGGTCAGAGGTGTGTCGTCTGTCTCAGACTGCACATGTGCCACCAAACGCCCAGAACCCAGGATCTGTAAAGTAAAGCAGGTGCAGAACAGAAGGGCTTTGTGGGTTGTGGAAAATATTCCATGGCTCCTGAATTCTCTGAAGGAGACAGAACAGCTTGTGGGTTGTGATATGGCAGAGAAATGACAAAGGGCACCATGACTCTCGTCTCTGTTGTGCACACTTTGGAACAGGGCTGAACGACTGTAAACATCCTAGACCCAAGCTACCCCGCTCTCTCGCTGGCCTGACTAGCCAGTCCTGACAAGGCCCATGACCTTAGTACCAGGCCAGCTGAGCCATCTGCCACCAGAATTTCCTGCATGCAAAAGATGCTTACAGTGGCTGGAGCGATAGTACAGATGATAGAGCATTTGCCTTGCATGTGGCTGACTAGGGTTCGACCCCCAGCACCCATATGGTCCCCCGAGCACAGCCAGGTGTAATTCCTGAGTGCAGACCCAGGAGTAACCTCTGAGCATTGCTGGGTGTGACCCAAAGAGCGATGGACGGATGGATGGATGGATGGATGGATGGATGGATGGATGGATGGATGGATGGATGGATGGATGGATGGATGGATGGATGGATGGATGGATGGATGGATGGATGGATGGATGGATGGATGGATGGATGGATGGACGGATGGACGGATGGACGGACGGATGGATGGATGGATGGATGGATATGCTTACAGTCCCCAAAGAGAAAGTTAACCCACTTGTGTTTTTTTTTTTTTGCTTTTTGGGTCACACCTGGCAGTGCTCAGGGGTTACTCCTGGCTCTGCACTCAGGAATTACTCCTGGTGGTGCTCAGGGGACCATATGGGATGCTGGGGATCGAACCCTTGTCAGCCGAATGGAAGGCAAACGCCCCTACCTGCTGGATTATCGTTCCCCCCCCCACTTGTGTTATAACCAGTGTTTCTTAACCTTTCTCCAACCATGGCCCTTTCCAACCTTGTTTCCCCCCAGTAGCACCCTTCCGTCCTGCCTGTTGGCCCCGTGGTCTCATACCCTCCAGACCCACCCCCATCATTTCACCTATCACTTATCACTTGTCTTCCTGTTGTTCATCGATTTGCTCAAGCGGGCACCAGTAGCGTCTCGATTCATTGGGAATGAGGTTCATTACCCCCTTAAAAAATCTGAGGGTGCAGAGGGTACTGTAAGTTGCCTGATTGAGCAATCTTGGTTCAGACTACCAGGGAAGTTCTCTTATAAACTTAGCAAATGTTGGTGCCAGTTGTACTACACACATCTCCCCAGGACAAACCAGGTAGAAACTAAACTAGCAAAAAAAATCAATCATCTTGATTCCCAGCTTGGTGCTTTTCACGGACTTGGTAGTAGAGAACATAAGGGCATTTGGAGAGAGGGAGTCCACCAGACACCCACAACACACACACACACACACACACACACACACACACACACACACACACACACACTGCTCAGCTCTCCAGGGCAGGGTGGAGTCCATCAGAGGAAAAGCATCGACCTTGTCCCACCTATGGAAAAGGGTAGATGGAAGTACGTAAGATTCACTGTTCTGGAAGCACTCCGTGCGCTGTGTACAAATCCAGGAGAGAGAGCAGCTCTTGTATTTGAAGAATTTAAGATTTCTAAGGGAGTGCTGCTAAAGAAAATGCATTGGTGAGATTTTTAAAGTGTGCCTAGGGGCCGGAGAGATAGCACAGAGGGAGGGCGTTTGCTTTGCATGCAGCTAATCTGGGTTCAACCTTCGGCATCCCATATGGTCCCCCAAGCACTGCCAGGAGTAATTTCTGAGTGCAGAGCCAGGAGTAACCCCTGAGGATTGCTGGGTGTGATGGGATACCATTTAGATGAATATACTAGGTTTTGAGACCCCCCCATGTTCGGTCCCAGCCAGTCACAGTTCTAGGCAGGCCACCAGGCCTTGCTGGAGGGCATTGAGTTGGGGGGAGGGTGCCCCAGCTTCAGCTCCCCAGGGAACCTGGTGGATTCAATCACCCAGTCCTGCATACTTAGGCTTGAAACTCTACTATTCTGTTGGGTGTGGCTCTGCTGAGCTGTGGAGTCTGGACCTTGAAAGTGACTACGGTTGTGATACATGAGGTTTCGGGCCTCTGGGGGTCTGACCAGGAGGCAGGGGGGGCCTGGCCCTGCCCCCTTGCAGGACCCCCTCATCAGCCCAGCACTGATGGGCAGCAGCACAGCCCTGTACCTCTAGCTGTTTCCCAGTGGGTCACAGTTCTGGGCCTGTATTAACTTCTGTAATTCTTCCAGTCACCCTATAAGGCAGGTATTATTTTCTGCATTTACAGATGAATATCTAAAAGGCAAAAGAAGATGCAACTTGGTTTTGGAGAGATAGTACAGTGGGTAAAACTGTACTTGCCTTGCACACAATAGACCCAGGTTTGGTCCTAAGCACCACCAGGAGTAGTTCCTGAGTGCAGAGCCAGGAGTCACCCCTGAGAATGGTCCAAATACAAAAAAAAAATAATAATAAATAAATTAAAAATAAATAAAATCAATGATTTAACATTTTTAAAAAGAACAAATTAAAATTGCTGCAGGGCCAGGTAGGCAGATAGATGGTCTAAACATTTGCTGTTTTGTTTTGCTCTTTGTTTTGTTTTTGTTTTGTTTTGTTTCTTTTGTTTTGTTTTGTTTTGTTTTGTTTTGTTTTGTTTTTTGTTTTGTTTTGTTGGAAAGCATTGAACTGAGTACCCAGGTGTGGCCCCAAGCAAAACCAAAATGTTCGTGTCCTTCCTAAGTCCGATAGGAATTTGTTTAAACTGGTACATGATCCTTTTTATATTCTAGGGAGAGCTGTAAGGAGACTGGGGTTAGGAGGAGGCCAAGAGACATACAGAGATCATTTAGGCAGCTGTGACAACTAATCCAGGTACAAGCTGTGGCTTGCTGAGGATGGAACTACAGATTATCATGCGTGAAGTCACTCAAAGGGAAAGGGATAGATGCCAAATGATCTCTTCCAAACATGAGACTTAAAGACACATAGTGAGGTAGCAATAAAGGGACAAAGGCAAAACAATGGGCGAGCTGATCCACACGACTGATTTGGAGGAGTGACGTTGAAAGGGAGGAAAATGGACTTGGGGAGGGAGGGGAGGTACACTGGTGAGGGGTGTGATGTTGTATTATGGTATTGTATTATAATGTATTTTTATGATGATAATACCTTCATTAACAGTACTGTACATCACTGAACCTCAACCAATTTTAAATGTGTCTTGCCTGAGGATAGGTCAGTGGACAGAGAAAACCAGTGTCTGGCAGTATTGAGTCCTTCCAAACAATTTAAGGGAGTCTCAAGTCCAACAGAAGCAATGATGTGAACTTTGCCGGCTCAGTTCTTTCTATCCCATGATTTTATAGAGTTTGAAGGTTCTTTTTTTTTTAATGTTGCATAAATCAGATGAAGACACAGGCGGCATTCAGGAAGTGTGAGGGAGACGGCCCAGTTTCATCACGCATGTAGTCTTGACCTGATTATTGCCACACAAATGGGCTGCACCTTGAGCACAGTTCACAAGGCTTTTAGAGCCTAGATACAGACATCATCTCTAGGGGAACATTTTTCATCTAACATGCAATATGGTTGGTAATATAATTGCTAAAAGATGCACAGTTGGTACAATTAGTGATTCATAAAATGTGTTTTAAGTTCCTTAGAGATGTGTACTAATTGTTTTCTGCAGCACTGTTCCATTCCTGCTCAAGCAGCCTGTTGGTTTACTGCTCTATGGTTTACTCATCTTTGCCCGGCTCCTAGAGTGGGTCACTCAGAGTTCCTGCCTCTAGATTCCCACTGCTGCCTCTAATTTCCCTGCATCCGTTCTTCATTATTCCTTCGCTAGTGATTTACAGCACTGCTCATGATCAGCTTCACACATACAGTGTCCCCACTCCACACCCTCCACCAGGCAACCACTTCTCTGCGCCATTGTCTCGAGGTCTCCTCCTTGTTGCCCTCACCCCTGCTCTTGGCAGGCAAGAATTCTACCACTGAACCACCCATGCTCACCCCTGCTCTTGGTATGCTCAGTTCTGCCATCCAAGTTCGCAGACTCTGTTGCCTTAAGCCATCTGTTATTCCCTTACTATGTCTCTTTATTTCCCGCATATGAGTCATCTTTCTGCATCACACCCTCTCCTCTGTCTGACCTCACTCAGCGAAACACTCTCCAGATACATCCACATAACAGCAAACCGTATGATTTCATCTTTTCTTAAATCTGAAAAAATATTCTATCGCATATATATCATGATTTTTTCCTTTCTTTTTTCTTGAGTTTTCCCTAAAAAGTGCTTATTTATTCTTTTAGATTTTTAAGATTTTTTTCTCTTTTGGGTCACACCCAGCAATGCTCAGGGGTTACTTCTGGCTGTGCACTCAGAAATTACTCCTAGCAGTGCTTGGGGAACCTTATGGGATGCCAAGGATCAAACCCTGGTCAGCCGTGTGCTAGGCAAATGCCCTACCGTTGTATCGCTTCAGCCCCATCTAAACGACTTTTTTTAAAATTAAATCAAGAGATAACACAGTTGCAAAGGTGTTTATAATTGGATTTCAGTCCTACATTGTTCCAACAACATATACCACCATTTTCTTTATCCAGTCACTTGCTTTTGGAAACTTCATTGTTTGCAGATTTTGGCTACTGTGAGTAGTGATACTGCGAACATAGGAGTGAAAATATCTTTTCAAAATAATGTTTCCAGATCCATGGGGTAGATCCCAAGAAGTGGACTTGCTGGGTGACATGGAGCTCAATGCCTAGTCTCAAGAGAATTCTCCATATTGTTTTCCAGTGAGTGTATGAGGGGTCATTTTAAGCCCTTAAACTAGTGTACATATACCTCTAACGCCAGCAGCGAATGCCTTTAGGTCTAATAATTCCACCTAAATTATTTGGCCAGCTGAGAGCCACATGAATCCTATGGGACCCTCTGTCCCTGGAGGATAATCAGCCAGGTCCAGACCTGAGCCACTCACACTCCTGAAACTTTGCTCTTGGGCAGGCCCCTGCAGGCTCTGGAAGTGCCCCCAGTCACCAGTTCAACAATCCAGCCCACAGCTCTGTGGCTTCTCAGGTTTAGTTCCTCCATGATTTATTTGCTAGATTGCTGGAATCAGTCCTAGTGGATAATTTCCCTTCTGCCAACATGACATGTCAGGTTTCCAAAGACAGATGTGTGGCTTTGTGTGGAAAGCATCTATTCTGGGCAGGCTGGATAGCATGGAATGGTCTGGTAAATGAAGCCCTGGGCTGCTTTCTCTGCCAGAGGTTTTCTGGAATTGCTGAGTTAAGTGGAAGCAGACAGGATTCAGCTGCAGAGGAGGCCAAGATCAGCCAAAGTTGCCCACTCCAATGCCACAACCACATGGAAATTGCCCTCCTTGTTCATGATTAAGACTCTTTACAGTACATATGACACGTCTTTTGTTCTAACAAAAGATTTTTTTATTTTATTATATCAGCTGTGATAGACAATTACAATGCTGTTCATGATTGGGTTTCAGTCATAGTGTTTCAGCACCCAACCCTCCACCAGTGCCCATTTCCCACCAAGTTGCCATTCCTACCTGCCTCTATGCAAACACTTCTCTCTCTCTCTATCTATATATCTATCTATCTATCTATCAACTATCTATCTATCTATCAACTCTCTATCTATCTATCTACCTCTCTCACCTTTGCTCTCACTCTTTCTCTCACCCTCTCCTTTTTGCATTGTTAACCAACGATTTTCTATTGATTTTGGTTTGGTTTGTTTTGGTTTAGTTTTGGTTTGGGACCCACAGGCAATAGTACTCAGGGCTTACTCCTGGCTCTATGTTCAGAGATCATTCCTGATGATATGAAATGCCAGGTATTGAACCAGTGTCAGCTGCAAGCAAGGCAAGTGATTTCTCCACTGTTTTATCTCTTTGGTCCCCTCAAGGCCTTTCTGAACTGGAGAATGTCCTATCACAAGCACTGGAGTTACTCACAAAGTGTGTTCTTATCGGATGAGGCATTTGACTAAACTGTCAAGATTCCTGAGTACAGAGTCAGGAGTAACCCGAGCATCACCGAGGTGAGGCCCCAAAGATGATAGATAGATAGATAGATAGATAGATAGATAGATAGATAGATAGATAGATAGATAGATAGATAGATAGATAGATAGATAGATAGATAGATAGATAGATAGATAGATAGATAGATAGATAGATAGATAGATAGATAGATAGATAGATAGATAGATAGATAGACAGACAGAGAGATATCTGTGCATATGCACACACATGTACACACAAATACAACACGCACACACACACATACGGTTTGGATATATGTCTGTGTAGGGCAGCACAAAAGAGAGGAGAGCTAAATGTCAGGTTTATATATTTTCAGCTTAGTGTTTCTATTCTTTATATAACTACCCAGAAATAGAATTGCTAGATCATACAGCATTGATTTTTCTTTTAAATTGTTTTGCTGTGTTTTTGTGTTTCGGGGATCTTTTTGTTTTGTCTGTTTTGGGGGGTGGCTGGCGTGAGGGATGGGGGGTGGGAGGCACACCAAGCTCCGGGCTGTGGTTCGCAGGATCCTGCCTGCTGTACTGTCTCTCCAAGTCCAGTGTTTCTCCTTTTCAGTTGTTGAGGAAATCCTCAGACAGCTTCCCAGCAGGGCCATCATTTGCATCCCTACCCACTGTCTTCCCCCTGCTCCCTCGGGCACCCACCTGCTTGCCTTTCCTGAATATTTTGTAGGAGCTCTCTGTGTTCTTTGGGGAAATGTCTATTCAAGAATACTTTAAATTTTAACAAAAGAAAGAAAGCAGGAAGGAAGGAAGGAAGGAAGGAAGGAAGGAAGGAAGGAAGGAAGGAAGGGAGGGAGGGAGGGAGGGAGGGAGGGAGGGAGGGAGGGAGGCAGGGAGGCAGGCAGGCAGGCAGGCAGGCAGGCAGGGAGGCAGGCAGGCAGGCAGGCAGGAAGGCAGGCAGGCAGGCAGGCAGGCAGGCAGGGAGGCAGGAAGGAAGGAAGGAAGGAAGGAAGGAAGGAAGGAAGGAAGGAAGGAAGGAAGGAAGGAAGGAAGGAAGGAAGGAAGGAAGGAAGGAAGGAAGGAAGGAAGGAAGGAAGGAAGGAAGGAGGGAAGGAAGGGATGGAGGGAGGGGGAGGGAGGGAGAGGAGGGAGGGAGGGAGTGAGGGAGGGAGGGAGGGAGGGGGAGGGAGGAAAGGACTTGCTCTTTTGGGGTTTCCAGGAAACAGTTCACAGTCGGTGATGCTAGGTCTTTTCCCTCTGGAAGGGATGTTTTGCGCCATCTGGCGGAAATACTGGGAACAGCACCGTTACTGGCCTCTGCGCTAAAAACACCCCTGCCGGAGCTCCCTCCCTGCTTGAGAAGGGGGATTGAGAGCTGCCCCAGACCTTGGGCCCACGAGGGGCAAGCAAGTGAGTCTTCCCTGCCACTCTGCAATGCATTGGTCAACATTGCACATCACACACAACCCACAGTGGATCTCAAGCAAGCAGCTTTGTTTAAATAGGCTGCAAGATTTCTTTATGCTTTTTCTTTTTTGCCCCCAGAGGAAGCAAGAGTAAGTTTGGCTTCACCTCTTTCCAGCTTGTGAAATGCTAGAATTTGAAGCATCATTACTCCGTGGTTATGGAAATGGAAGAAGCTGCTCTCGGCACAATTGTATGGCAGGAGGGAGACATTCATAACATTCATCCCAGTTGATCTATGTGAAAGAGAAACCCAGGAACTTCTTGGGACACAAAGTCCTGACCTTGCATTTGAGTTGTGACCTTGCATTTGAGTTGTCGACCTTGCATTTGAGTTGTGAGTGATTTTGGTTGCCTGCTTGTACTATGGCACACGACTGGCTTTGAGGGTGCTAAGGAAGCTCAAGACCCAGCACTGTGGGCTCTGCTTTCCCATCTACTTGCCTTCATGCCCACCGTGTGACCTTCGGCCATTGTCTAGCTCAGTCTTTAAACTGACAGCACCTGCCATAGTTTGTTTTTGGCTTGGTTTCAGTTTTGTGTTTGTTCTGGAGCCACATCCAGTGATGCTCAGGATTTATTCCTGGCTCTGTGCTCAGGGACCATTCCTGGCAGTACTCAGGGGTGTCAGGGATCAAATTTGGGTCTGCCCAGTGCTGAACATGTGCTCTGACCACTGTTGTATCTCTCTGGCCCCCTTTCTTTTCTATCACTATAACAGTGATAGTTGGAAGTGGCCACTCTGAACAAGAACTGAGATCTAAAAGTAGGTAAAGGGATATACATGATAACCTTTCAGTACCTGTATTGCAAACCATAATGTCCAAAAGGTAAGACAGAGGAAGAGACAGACAGAGAGAGAGAGAGAGAGAGAGAGAGAGAGAGAGAGAGAGAGAGAGAGAAGAGACAGAGACAGAGACAGAGACAGAGAGACTGAGACAGAGACAGAGACAGAGAGTGAAAATTGCCTGCCATAGATGCAGGCTGGGGGGCGACGGGGAAAATCATGGGACATTGGTGGAGGGAAATGTGCACTGGTGGAGGGATGGGTGCAGGAACACTGTATGACTGAAATCCAAATATGAACACTTTTGTAACTGTATATCTAACGGCGGTATAATAAAAAATTTTTTTTAAAAATCGGGGCCAGAGCAATAGCCCAGCGGGTAGGGCGTTTACCTTGCATGCGGCTGGCCTGTGCTGGCCTGGGTTCAATCCCCGGCATCCCATATGGTCCCCCAAGCACCGCCAGGAGTAACTCCTGAGTGCAGAGCCAGGAGAAACCCCTGAGCATTGCCGGGTGTGACCCAAAAAGAAAAAAAAAAAAAATTAAAATTAAATTATACTACAATAAATATTGCAGTAGACACAAAAAAAATCTAATTGACATGATCTTTGTCTATATGTTATATATATATATATATATATGTATATATATATATATGTATGTATCACTGTATCACTGTCTTCCCGTTCATCATCGATTTGCTCGAGTGGGCACCAGTAACATCTCCATATGTCCTATCTCATGCAAGTAGAGCCCAAGGGCACCTGCTTGCTCCAGGAACATAAAGAGCCTCAAACCATTCCATCAGGTCATGGGAATGAGGTTTATAATTGTTACTGGTATTTGGCATATATCAAATACGACACAGGTAGCTTGCCAGGCTTTGCTGTGCGGACAGCAATCCAATATAATGAAAGAATTCTAGCTCTGGTCCGAACTTAGACCATACAGAAGAGCCAGAGTCTCCCACGAAAGAGAGAGGATCTCACCCGAGAGGAGTTCTACCCAAAAGAAGGAGCAAAGGTCAAAGGAAAGGCCATATATAATGTATATATGTATATATACATATGTATATACTATGTATACATATGTATATATACATGTATATATACATGTATATATATACAGTATATATACACATATATACAATGTATATATATTATATATATATATGTGTTATATATATATACATTATATATGGCTTTTTTGAATCTCGGTGGCTTTCGTGGGAGACTCTGTTTCTATGTCAAGTTCGGGCTATTTCTATCTATATATATATATATATATATATATATATATATATATATATATATAAGCAGAGAAAATAAATACTGAAGAAGTTGTTTTAAGTATAAGTAATCTCAGAAAAATATATCTTGCCAAAGCTTTCTTTGTATATGTTGATATGGCATATTATGTCCTATTAAACAAGCTTCGTAGATCTCTAGAATAAATCCCACTTGATCATGCTGTATGTTGAAACTTTGGGGGGAGAGAGAGAGAGAGAGAGAGAGAAATGAAGTGCCTGATGTAGAGGCATGCTGAGGAGAAGGGGCAGGAGGGATAATGGGGAGGGACATTGGTGGTGGGAAATGGGCACTGGTGGAGGGATGGGTGCTGGAACTGGCTGAAACCCAATCATGAACAACTTTGTAACTCTATATCTAACAGTGATTCAATTTAAGAATTTGCCAGGACAATCCTCCAGGTGCTTGGAGCACTGTTTTGGAGCACTTTCCCCACCCCAAATAAAAATAGAAGTGGGTTAAAAGTTCCTATTCTTCTGTCTCTAATTCAAAGCAGTCCACCTGGGCTGCTGGATCTGTGAAATAAAGGGGGAAATGCAGGGAGCCAAAGGCGTAGAGTGACCAGCTCCTAGCCTTCATGCGCCCTGGGGACAGGGGGATGATGAGAGTTCCTCAGGCTCTCCCCAGGATACTTTGAGACCCCCGGTGGAGTCAGCTGAACTGGGCAGAGTGAAGGGGCGAGGCCGATGGGCAGAGTTCCGCAACAAACCTTCGGTTGTTTCCCATCTTCCTTCCATGAAGACTTGAATATCTGGATTATGTATCTAGGGTTTCTGGAGGGTGCTGGCACCTCATTAGGGAAAGAAGTATACTTTGTGTTTGTTTGTTTGGGGTCACACCTGACCATGTCTGGAGCTACTCTCAGGTCTGTGCTAGGAGGTCACTTCCTAACAGTGCCAGGAACCAAACCTGGGTCGATTGCATGCAGGCAAGAAGCCTCCCCCCTGTGCTCTCTCTCCTACCCAAGAGCGATACTTTCCCTGAGTACCTTGTGTGGCTGCCACCCAGGAAGGAGTCTAGGCCTTCCAATCAGCCCTGGTGTTCCCCGTTTTACAGGTGAGGAGGCTGAGGGGCAGCAGCGTGACTGGGGAGAATGCCAGATAAGGGTGGTCATGGGAGTGTTGCATCTCTGTGTCCTCACAGCACCAGGCAGAGAGCTCTGGACTTTTGAGGGGCCTTGTCAGGTCTGTGGAGCTGAGAATGGAAGAACTCAAGGAGCAGAAGGGCATTGGGAAACGGGCAGATGCCCGCAGGGCTCCGAGAGACCCGCTCTGTGCAGCAGCAGCAGCTGGCATAAGTTTGAGGCTCACCATCACCTGGCCAGTGTCCTGCTGGCCTGCAGTCAGCTGTATATAAGTGCTGACTTGATCTGTGTGGCCTTTCTTGCAGGTACTCCACCTTCCAAAGAGGTGCCTGCTGGGAACTACCCGTTCATAGTCACCTCCGATGATGGGCGAAAGGTGCCTGTGGTCCAGGCCTATGCGTTCGGCAAATACCTGGGCTACCTGAAGGTGGAGTTTGACGAGAAGGGTGATGTCGTCACATCGCATGGAAACCCCATTCTTCTTGACAGCAGCATTCCCGAAGGTGCGTGAAACTCACGGCATGTTGATCGGCTCACCACATCGACAGGACGGTGGCTAGACTGTTCTTTGGGGACTGGGTTCCTGTTTTAGGATAAGGTTCCAATCCTTCAGATAAATTTACCTTCTCTCCTGAAGTGTACCCTCTTCCTATGCAATGAGCCTTGAAATTCACCCATCGGCCAAAATTTCCCTATTTCCATCTGCAAATGGGCTCAGTATCAGACACATAACACACTTTTTTTGTTTGTTTTTTTGTCTGTTTGTTTGTTTGTTTTTGGCCACATCTGGCAGTGCTCAGTGCTTATTCCTGGCTCTTCACTCAGGGCTCACTCATCGTGGGGCTTGGGGACCATCTGTGGTGCCAGGAATCAAACCTGGCTTGTACAGAGCAAGTGCGCTCCCCAATATACCATCTTTCCATGCCCCTTTTGTGTCTTTCTAAGCTGTGCCCTGGCATGGAAAATTAACTGAAAGCTCATGGCCAGAGGAGCATGAATTGGGTGGTACAGGGACAGCATGCCATGGTCTCAATGGCCTTACCTTTGCCATCCGACTTCCAGAGTCAAAGTACATTTCTTCCAAGTAATTATAGTCCAGCCACCTATTTGCATTTCCTCACATGCCATTTCCTGTTTGCCATCATCAGAACAGAGAGGGAAGTAGGACAGTGAGGGGCCACAACCCAAGTCACTCAATAGCCAGAGGGGGATCAGGACCTCAGACAGCACAACCTCTTCAGGCTCTTTTTATCTGCCCTCAATCACCCACTGCCACAGCAGCACCAGCAACGCATCCCAGGTGGACCAGCAGGTACTCATGCGGGTCACACTAGTAGATGTTAGGATGGTCAGACCTATGGGTGGGGGCAGGAGGGGTGGCAAAGGGTTCAATTAAGATTTTCTCTGGGTCTTATTACCAGGAAACAAAATAGAGATTATTAAGGATATTTTACAATCAAAATCAAAATTGGGGTAGAAACATAGCAGATAAGCACTTGCCTTACATGTGGCCAGCCTAGGTTAGGTCCTTGACACCATGAGCATAGAGCCAGGAGAAAGCTCTGAGCACTGCTGGATGTGGCCCCCAAAACATATAAACATATACATATATATATATATATATATATCACACACATACATGCACATATATACACACATATACAGATATATGTGTATATATATAAACATATATATTATAATGCACATATATGGTAAAAAAATGTACATTTACAACACTAAGCTATTTGATATTTGATTCCTTCTCCAAAATGTAGGCCAGTACTAAAATCTTCTTTAACTGCAGGCTTTCCGCCGTTTTTCTTTCTTCTAGATCCAGCAATAAAAGCAGACATTAATAAATGGAGGGTCAAATTAGATAACTATTCCACCCAGGAACTGGGGAAAACAATTGTCTATCTGGATGGCTCCACTGAGTCCTGCCGCTTTAAAGAATGTAACATGGGCAACCTGATTTGTGATGCTATGGTGAGTGATACCTGGAGGGAGGTGAGGGAAAGCGGAAGGAGGAAGGATACAGGCAGGAGGGGAAGCGAGGGAAATAGAACCAGGGAAATTAATGCCCAGACAAAAGTTTAGCCAGGATTTGACCTGCTGATTTTTTAAAACACAGACTTTTTTTAAAAAATTATTTATTTATTTTTGCTTTTTTTTTTTGGGGGTGGTCATACCCGGCGATGCTCAGGGGTTACTCCTGGCTCTGCACTAGGAATTACTCCTGGCGGTGCTCAGGGGACCATATGGAATGCCGGGGATCGAACCCAGGTCAGCTGTGTGCAAGGCAAACGCTCTACCTGCTGGACTATCGCTCCGGCTCCACACAGACTTTTATTTTAAGGGACTCATTTTGGTGCTCTAAATTTCAGTGCATATACTCTGGTTTCTCTTCAGATCACATAAATCTTTCACCTTTTCTAAATTTCAGTAAGATGACTCCTTAATACACGGATTCTGCTCTCTGTAGCCATGGCAGATTAGACATATTGATGTAGATCTAATCTGGCCCTACCTGCTTTTCCGCTGACCTGTCCACTTGGCTTGAGAGAATCCAGGTCTGGAGTGACTGCGTCCTTCACAAGCAGAGAGTGAGACTATCCTTTGCAATGATGACAATAAGGCCTGCCCCTGGGCATGGCCACTCAGAGGAAGCCCCACTGTCTGTCCACTCGTAGGAAGCCCCGCTGTCTGTCCACTCAGAGGAAGCCCTGCTGTCTGTCCACCTGTGTCCCAGTACACTGGCACGGCAGCCCTGGGGCGCCATCAGAGCCTACTCCCATTCCCAGAGCTCAGAATCCACATGCAGGTTCCCATGTTCCTTGGTGAGATGGATTCTGGGTGTTCAGGAGACAGACATTTCCAGAGAGCAGAGTAGAGGGGGACACCCAGGCGGTTAGCACAGTTCACATCTTTGCAAATTAAGAAGTGGGCAAGTGTAAGAAAAGCTTTGCTTTGTCATTGTTTTGCTTTTTCCACTGAGAATGTTTCTTGTAACCACACATGTCATTTTCAAATGTTCAAAAGAACCTGATTCTCCCTTGTTTGGGGAATATGTCTGTATGTCTCTAAAACTGCTGACTTGGGAGTTGCCTGAGTACTTAACTGTAGAGGTCAGGGTGCTTGCCTGAGGTCAAGAGTTGTAAGGCTTTTAGGGGTCACCATGGGAGCACACTAGACTGGGAGAGGCTGGGAAGGAGCAGCCTGTGTGCAGGGGAGGCCTCCCTTGGGCCCCCCCACAGCCTGCTTTGCTCAGGGCCCCGGCCTGGGGTCCCAGGGTCTGAGGGGAGGGGCCTCAGGGCTACTGGCTTCTTTTTCTCATTTTTTTATTTTTAGATTTTGGGGTCACGCCCAGCCATGCTCAGGAATTACATCTGTCTCTGCACTCAGGAATTGCTCCTGGCAGTGCTTGGGGGACCATATGGAATGCCGGGGATTGAACTCTGGTTGGCCTCCTGCAAGGCAAACATCTTAACAACTGTGCTGTCACTCTGGCGGGGCTACTAGTTTCTAGGAGTTTGGCATAAGAGTAGTCACAAGGGCCAGAGTGATAGCACAGCAGGTAGGACATTTACCTTACACACAGATTCGATTCCTGGCATCCCAAATGGTCCCCCAAGCACCGCCAGGAGTAATCCCTGAGTACAAAGACATGAGTAACCCCTGAGCATCTTCAACTATAACTCAAAACAGGAAAAAAAAAGAGTAGTCACAATATTCTATATTTGCTTCTCGGAGCATGAACCTGGTTCTTACCACGGCTGACTTTTGAACAGTGATGGCATTGAAACACCTATCAGTGATTCTAGGAATTTGGGTAGTTGTGAGGAGGAAAGGAAGCTGCTCCTACCCCAGTCAGAGATTCCCCTCCAGTGCCAGGGGAGACCCTCAGGGGCCAGGGCTGCAGGCCTGGCATGCAGAAGGACCGGAGTTCGTTCCCCAGTACCACCCAACTTCCCCTGACCACTGCCTGTGACCCTGGTGACCCACAGCTTCTCTGCATTGCCAAGGCTCTGGGCTAATATCTGGCCCGAGCCTTCTGAGCATTACTGCAGGCAATAGAAAGCAAAATAAAAAATAAATTTAAAAAAAACTTGGTATTCTGTAAATTCAGTTCCAACAACACACTATTGCCTGGAAGTCTGGGAACATAAACACACAGTCCGCATCTTGTATGTATTATATGCTGTGTTCTTACAACCAAGAAGCTGGAGAAAAGAAAACCTTATTAAGAAACTCTTAATGGATCATCGGAAAGTTCTCTCCATCCTCATATCTTCATGTGGAAGAGGTGGAAGAGACTAGAAACATCCACATGTAAATTCTCACCAGTGTTGCTCGGGGTCAGCTGCAACCCTGAGACATCTCGGGGTCCCTAGAGCAGCTTCCTTTCCTCCTCACAACTACCCAAGTTCCTAGAATCACTGATAGGAGTCCATACTCCCGTTGCAGATTAACAACAACCTTAGACACCCGGATGAAGTCTCCTGGAACCACGTGTCCATGTGCATTTTAAATGGAGGCGCCATTCGGTCCCCCATTGATGAGCGGAACAACGGTATGTCTGCTCCTGGGGCCTGAGCACTGTGTGTTCTTTCCTGGATGCGCCCACACATGGCCTTGGCTCACCTCTGTGCCAGTCACACACCATGGCAGCCCTCACACGTTAGTCCCAGTCCCAACAGTCACTCCACATGTACTTCCTGTGCACTAGCACCCAGAGTCTGCAGCTCAGGTCAATGTCACCCCAGTCTTGCAAGTCACAGAGCTGAACCCTGCTGGGTGCTGGTAAAGACAGAACTCTTGGACTCAGGAGAGAGGCTCTCACCGGACTGATTATCGCTGTGTTCTTACAGGGACACAAGATTCTATCGTTCGGTAAATCAACCCAACTAGACAGATACCATGGATACTGAGATACCCTGTGGTTCCCCCCCCCCCCAGATACAATGTGAGAACCTAGGAACCCTGTGAACCCTGACTGACCTCATTCTCAGACAGGCCCCAGGGACATGTGGGCTCTGGGGAGAAACTGATCACAGCCTAGTGAAATCCCCTGGACACTCAGCCCCAAACCTGGCAGTCCAGGGACCAGTTCTGTGGACCTGGGAGCTCAACCTGCCAAGCTGCATGGCCCCTGGTGGGGAGGGCAGAGCCAGGGGTCTTCTGAATAATTCCATCCCTCTCCAAGAATCCGGAACTGCTTCAAAACGGCCAATTCTACCCTCCCCAAATCCTCAGGGAAGCTGGGGTGACCTGTCCCTCAACCTGTTTTCCTTCTTGCCTCATCTCTGACCGCCTCAGGCACAATCACGTGGGAGAATCTGGCTGCAGTACTACCCTTTGGAGGCACCTTTGACCTGATCCAATTAAAGGCTCCACCCTGAAGAAGGCCTTTGAACACAGCGTGTACCGCTATGGACAGTCCAGTGGCGAGTTCCTGCAGGTGGGCGGTAAGTCACTGACCAAAGCAGGTGGGAGGCTTCCTGCTGCTTGGAACCACACACCCTCCCCAGGTCACCACCTCTGATTTCTCCCTACCTCTCCCCACACCAGCACAATCTCTCAGTGTCTTGCATAGCCAGGGACTAGGTCAGGGTCTAAAGCCCACAGCCCTGAATGAGTAGAACTTGTCTGACCCTCAGCAGGAACTGGCGCTCTAAACTAAACAGATCAACTACCTGGACTTTTATCTCCTATTTAAAGTGGTTAAGCATTCCATATTCGTATAGATATTCCCTATGGAATATCCATATTGCATGAAAGACCATTCTAATCCTGAATCCCTCGAACTGTGCAGGCGAGCAGCGTCCATGCTGTCCTAACAAGCATGGTGCTGGGAGGGGCAGTTGCTGTGAGGATCCACCGCACACGTCATACTGGTCCCCTGTGACCTGCGCGGAGGTCTTGGACCTCACTGACCACAGTGAGAACCCCTGCTGGCCCAGTCTCATGAATGGCACTGGAAATTGGGCAAAAATCAATACTTCCCAAATGAACAAGGCCTTTGCAACACTAATCGATAGGCAACACTATCCATTGAACTAATCCTCAAACTATTAATTTTATTTTCTTTGGACACCATGTTTTGCGTCACTTTTAGACTTTAGATCAAGCCTCTATGATGGACTGGTTGATTTGAGAAATCTTCCCTCTGCATAACACTCCTCTGTTGGGGTTGATAGGCTGGTGGTGCGATAGGCTGGGGTTGACAGGCTGAGGGAAACCACCAGCCTGTTGCCTCTGGATAAGCCGTGCATTCTGCAGTCTTTCTGGGAGAGTTGAGCATACAGCCACATTCTGAAGTTCTGTCACAGTGTGGGCAGCTGTATGCTCTGTCAAAGTCACCCAAGTCATTAGTACCATTTAGTAGTCTTCAAACTTATAAAAAAGCATTACTTCATCTAGTCATTAAAAAAAATTTTTTTTTTATCAAATCACTGTGACATAGACCATTACAAAGCTGTTCATGACTGGGTTTCAGTCATACAGTGTTCCAACACCCATCCCTCTGCCAGTGCACATTTCCCACCACCAATGCCCCCCAGTTTCCCTCCCCCGGCCTGCCTCTATGGCACCTTTCTTCTCTCTCTCTCTCTCTCTCTCTCTCTCTCTCTCTCTCTCTCTCTCTCTCTCTCTCTCTCTCTCTCTGTTTCTCTCCCTCCCTTCCTCTCTCCTTTTGTGCATTGTAATTTGCCATACAGACACTGAACAGTTACCATGTATATCCCTTTACCATCTTTCAATACTCAGTTTTAGTCTAGCCTTACTGTTTCCAAGTGTTATTGGCAAACTGGTCCCTTCTCTGTCTTACCTACCCTCCGCCCTCCACGCACTATGGTGGCCCAGTTTCCCCCCAGCTCCACGGAGGCCCAGCATTATGGTACCCTCGGGCACATGCATTAAACCAATGACCCAGTTAGCTGAGAATGACCATTGGGGCCCCAGGCATTCTGAGCACCACTTGGGATACTCTAAAATGAATTAACTTGATTAACTACTTTTCAAACAATGTGGGTTCACTGGCCTTGAAACCACAGGCTCCGTGGTGGAGCGAATGTCTGGCACCTGGGAGATGCTCAGTTCAACCCCCAGCAAAAAGAGAGGAAGAAGGAGAGGAGAAGCGATATATGGTTTCCCCAAGCCGGGTCAGCCCACACCCATATGGGCTCATGTCGGCTTTCAGAGCTCTCAGCCTCTCAAAGGACCCGAGCGAGCCCGGCCAAGAGAGGTGGCTGCACTTGCACCGCTACTGCGCGTGCTGAAATCTCACCCGAGCACCCGAATGAAAGCCATGTCCAGTGCCCTAATTCCAGATTTTGCCCCCAAATCCTTTTCTTAGAAAATAGTTTTTCCCTCTGAATCTGGGGAAAACATAATTCATTTCTTTTCTAGGAATCCAGGTGGTGTATGATCTCTCCCGAAATCCTGGGGACAGGGTGGTCAGTTTAGATGTTCTCTGTGCGCAATGTCGCGTGCCCAGATATGAGCCTCTCCGAGAGGATGGCATCTATAAGGTGGTTCTCCCAGACTTCCTGGCCAATGGTGGAGATGGATTCCAGATGTTAAGAGATGAAGTACTCAAACATGACTCCGGTAAGCACATAAGCCTCTTCCTCTTCCCATCCCAAAGGCACATAGGATCAACATGATTGGTTGAAAGGGGAGGTGCGTGTGGCACCAGGAGGGCTAAGGCAGAAACCTGCCCCATGTTACCTGTCTCCCATTCTATTTGTTGGGAAACTATAACACAGCAAGAGCGGCTGTGAGCCCTGTTCCTGCCCAGCACACGCCTATCCAGTCAAGTGCACGGAACAGCATTCATAATCGAAAGCACCTATTCAGCTCTTTAAATAGTGAAATATGGGGCCGGAGCGATAGCACAGTGGGTAGGGTGTTTTCCTTGCACATGGCCGACCCAGAGAAATCATTCCTCTCAAACTTTAGGTTGGACACAGAAAACCATATTCAATCAGTTAAACTTCCTTGAAGCTTTTAGAGTGACAAGGTCAATTAGAGCAACATGTGCTATGCCCTTCCACCTTCAGCAGAGTGAGCTAATAGAGGGAATAATGGGCAGAACCAAACTTGGTCAATATTTTGGCAGCAGTAAGGGTGATTATCAGTTTCATATTAAAAGCCCATTGCAAACCCACAAAGCTCATTGACGGAATGTGCTATTTACCTTCCTCTTCTCTGGAACCCAGCTTGCTTACTAGACATGCAGTACTTCTCTGCACCCACTACAAGGAGCCCGGAGAGGACCCTCCGTGGCCTGACCATTGGGATCCTGCTCTTTTAGCTGCTTATTTCGAGGAGGAGAGAGGGGCAGAGCTAGCTGTTCCTGGCAGGATAGGTGCAAAAAGCTCCTTCTGTTCATTACATGACAGTGGGTGGAAGAGCAGGTTTAAAGGCTGTTCTCAGGGACCTAAGGTGAGGCTTAAATGATAGAGCACATTCCTTGTGAGTCCCTGAGATTGAGTCCAGGGAGCACACAGGCTCTGTCCCCTACCAGGTAACACAAGGGATAGTCCCCCAACAATATAAAAATTAAAAAAATATGTTCCTGTGAACCCGATAGGAGACAAATTGATTAATAACTATGTAGCACTCAAGCCGAGACTGTTGGGTATTGGAACACAGAAGAATGAGAATGCCTAGGCCCTGGGTCTTGAGAATGCCTAGACATTAAACACATTCAGAGGGTTTTTCAATTAAATGTCAAGGCTTTGACATTTTACAAGATTTGACAACTTGTACAAGATTCTAACTTTTACAAGATTCTAGTTTAATTGGGTAAGAGACTTCTAATGATTCTAATTATTACTCTAAGTATCGAATGAGAACCCCTCAAAAGAAGAGTTCTTACATTATTATATCTGTGTACAAACACACACCCTTTAAAGGGTTTTGTATAGTTCTAAACAATTAGAAATTATCACTTCTCCTCTTTGTTGGAATTACATGTGCCTATTGTTTCGCTACCAGTTATTACTGTAATAATAATTCTTGAACAGGCAGCAGAAAGGAAGTCACTTTTATGTCTCAACTAATTGCTCTTGATCTAGTTTCCCAATGTGCTTGTCTAGAGTGACTCAAAGTTATGACGTCAATGACTTCTCTTTTGGATCATCCTAGAGCAGGCAACTCTATTTTCCCCATTTATCAGTATTGGACAATGAGCACATTTCACACGGCGGAACAAGAAAAAATCAATCCAGTTTTCAGTATTTACAGTCACCATTGTATCTTCTCTGATATGTTATCTCAGCTAAAAAGGGATTATCTTCCCATATAATTACAAAGGACCTTAGAGAACTGCATTGCCTACCACCCACACCTGCCAGTCTTATTGTAAGTGATTTGTTTGCCCTGTAGTTAAAGTAATTTTTTTTATTTTCTAGGTGACCAAGATATCAATGTGGTTTCTGAATACATCTCCAAAATGCAAGTAGTTTATCCAGCAGTTGAAGGTCGGATCAAATTTTCTGCGGGAAGTCTTTGCCATGGAAGCTTTTCTCTAGTATTTCTTTCATTTTGGGCAGTAATCTTTATTTTGTACCAATAGTCAAACGATACTTCTACTTGCCATCAGTATATGGAACTGAATCTTTCCTCAAGTGCTATTTAAGCCTGCCTTTCAGAGACTTGCTTTGTGATGGTACAAACTGTTCTCACAGACTCCTAGAAACTGATCTAGATGGTTGTAGATGACAAAAGTGGCATCACCTCTAAGGATCCGCCAATCAGATGGAAAAGAAATAAAAATGAAAAGACATAAAAATGCGACCCTCAAAGAGGAAGATCAACAATCTTTAGTTTATATGTAAAATATTTAAATAAATGTTGTTAGCCATTTTAAACCACCCAAACCATTTCCCGCCCTTTATATCCTTTCTGATTTTCCGGCTACTTTTTTTTTGTGTGTGTGCTTTTTGCTTTTTGGGTCATACCTGGTGATGCTCAGGGGTTACTCCTGGCTCTGCACTCAGGAATTACTCCTGGCAGTACTTAGGGGGACCATATGGGATGCCAGGGATCGAACCCTGCTTGGAAGGCAGCCTTACCCGCTGTGCTACCGCTCCAGCCCCGTGATTTTCCGGCTACTTAATGTGTAAGTAGCACCTTATCATTTACAAGGGAGTTTCAAGCACATCCTCCTATTTGGTACTATGACTTGCTTCAGTGGACAGGACAGGTGTTACTTTCTAATTTTAAAAGCAAGGGAACTCAAATTCAGAGAGAGTTGACTTGTTCAAAGTCAGACAGCTAACAGTGACAAACCCCAAGACCTGCATCGGTATTCTCACCTTGAGTTCTGCTCTCTTTCATTCGCTGTTCAGATTGACAGCGTATGGTCTCCCCTCTTCATAAATATCAGTGACCCCAAGCTATTGGGTGGTAACTCTGCTCTGCTTTTGGTCTCCATTTCTCCTTTTTTTCCCTGTTGAGTTTCTGTTGTGGTGAGTCTGAGATAAACCTAGGATGATATTCTCTAGTGCACCATCCCAGTGCATTGGAGGAGTCAGGAAACAATCAAAGCAGCAAAGAAAAGCCAAAAGGTGGTCAAAGGATAAGGAAGGAAGGGAAAGAAGAACAGGAAATCGCAGGCTGATTCATTTTATGTAAAAGAAAGAGCTAAAGAATAGTTTGATATGCTAAGTTGGTGCTTGCTAAAGTGTACCTGTGTAGAGTCCGATGCATGGTATTTTCTTTCTTTTTTAAAAAAAAAAGAATTTGTTTTTTGCTTTGGTTTATGTGGGACCCACACCTAGCACTGCTCAGGGATTTTCCTAGTTCTATGCTCAGGGATCACTGACTTAGGGGGCCATATGTATACTAGGGACCAAACCCAGGTCAGGTGCATACAACACAAGCAGTTTATTATTGCTCTGGCCCTGATATATATATACTCTACATATATTTGTAAAATATATTTGTAAAATATATTTATCTATTATAGATTTATATATAAATCTATATTTGGGTCACACCCGGCGAAGCTCAAGGGTTACTCTTGGTTCTGCACTCAGGAATTACACCTGGCAGTGCTCAGAGACCATATGGGATGTCAGGAATAGAAGCCAGGTTGGCTGCATACAAGGCCAATGCCTTACCCACTGTGCTATTGCTCCGGCCCCTGACTCTGTTATAGTAACTCTTAATAGATTCCATCAGTGTCAGGGATCTAACTCAGGTCCATTGTGTGCAAGGAATGTGCCGTACCCACTGTACTCTCTCCAGCCCCCAAGCAGGCATTCTCAGAATAAAGTTAGGCCCCTGAATTTACAGAATTTTAAAGTTTCTGTACTGTACTATTAAGCTCCTCCCCCAATATCCAGGCTTTTGTTTCCCATGTACATCACTCACCTCTCCCAAACTGTTTTCCTATTCCTACTGAATGATGAAATTCATTCATCACCCCTCCATCCCCTCATGGATCTTTCCAGAGTGCACTGTCACTTGTCCTATCCCTGCTGTTCTGAGATGCCCGTGTCCTTTGCTGTCCTGGTCAGAAGTTGCTGGGGCTCCTGGCTCTGACTCTCAACAGCTTTGTCCTTTTGACTCTCCTTTGTTCTGAAGCCACAAGGGTGAAAACTCCTATGTTCATACTGTTAGCTTGGCACAGGGGAGGGGCCTGAGAGGAAGTTAACTGACTTGTGGTCCCCTTTTAAGTATTACTGTCTCAGTCCCTTAGGTATTTCCATGATCTAGTTGCCTGCCATGTTGGTGAGATTTAAAATGACAAGCTGTCCTCACTAGATTACCATGGCCCCTTACCTCTCCCCTTTACTTCCACAATAACATTAATATTCAAAAACAGGTGCTTTAGAGGCCAGAGAGACAGTACAACGGGTAGGGTGCTTGCCTTGCATGCAGTCAACCCCAGTTCAGTCTCCAACATCCAACATAAACCCCAAGCCCATGATCCTGAGTGTAACGTCCTCAAGTTACCCTATGCATGGCTGGGTGTGACCCCAAAACAACAATAAGAAAAGGTGCTTTAAATTTTTATCACAAATTGGGGGCCTCAACTCTTTACTGAGTATTCCTGAGGCCCTATGAACCTCGATGAAGAGATCAAAACATTCAGATACCCAGGCTGATGGGGATGCAACGTAAAAGAAACCCTTATACACTACTGTTGCAGTTTTTGGCTTTTTCAATTCTATGGAAAAATGGTAAAATGAGGTCTAGAAGTAACAAAAGGGCAAGGGAGGGGACTTTAGGCTCATCTGTGGTGTAAAGAGGTATCTGTATATATCTAAACCCCTAGACCCAATACTAGTGTAAGCATGGGACTCGGGCCAAAGTGGTAATACAGCAAGTTGGGCATTTGTTTTGCATGCAGCTGACTGAGATCAATCCCTGGCACCCTGCATGATGTCTGAGCACCACCATCCCTGAACATAGAACCAGGAGTAAGCCCTAAGTAATATCAGCTGTGGTCCCCAAACAAAACAAGCAAACAAACAAAGGCCTGGGGCTCGTGTTACAACAAACAAATTTTAAAAATGTAATGTGCCAAGCAATCAGGTTGGGGAGGATGAGAGGGAACCTGGGTTCATTGGAGGAGGGATTAGAGTCACAGAGTGATGAAACTGGAAGTTGGGAACATGTATGCTTGAAACTCATTATACACAACTTTGTAAAACATGGGTGTCTAAAAATATATAGTGATAAGCCCCTTGCTAGGCTTACAAAAAGACAAAAAACTTTAAAAATCAGACTTCTGTGCTTAAGAGATAATATGGGGTTAAGACACTTGCTTGCACGTGGCCCGCCCTGCTTCAGTCCGCAGTACCAGATAAGTTTCCCTGAGCACCACCAAGAACGATGGCTGAGCACAGAGCTAAGAGGGGCTCCAAGTACCACCAGGCACCAATACCCTCTCAAAACAATGAAGCAGAAATTAAAGAGGCAGAGCTATAGCTGATAGTACAGAGATACAAGAGATGAAATGAAAATATCTATATGCAAACAAAAATTACAGCCCAGAAGAGACAGTTTTCAGAATCATACCACCTTTTTAGACTGAACCAGAAAGAAACAAAGAGCTTGAATAGACAAATACAAAATTGAAAATGGTAATCAAGAATCTCCCAAAAACAAAAGCCCAGGAGGTCAGGAGCTGACTCAGGGATCCCAGCAAGTGTCCTGCAGGTAGATATGGGCAGCAAGTTCAGCCCCTTGCGCTGCTGTACATGCCAAGCACACTCCAGTGACTGCTGCTCACGCCCCGGCTGATGTTTGAGGTCCCTAGTGCTGTCAGCAATTCCCAGCTCTGCTACAGCCAGGAGTGGATGAGCACTGCAGCTAAAGGCTGTCACTCCCAATGAGCACCATCACCAAGTGTTATGACCCCCAGGTACTGCGATGTAATAACATCAAAAGGGAAGCCAGAAGATGACTCATTGGCATATAGCAGTCACCTGGGAAGTGCAAGGTCATGAGTTCAAGCCTGTCACCTCACAAAGTGCTGAGTGATGCCGATGGTCCTTCTCCTAGGGAGCTCCTGCAAGGAAGAGCCTACCAGTTGGCTGAGCAGCTTCAGCAGCACCAAAGGCAAGCATGAAGCCATGTGCTTGACTCCTGGTGTTGCACATGCACCAGGGCAATACACACTGTTTCACAGTCTAGGATTACCAGTGAGAATGTGGAGAATCAATGAAAGAAAAAAGGACAAAATTGATTTTGTCATGTCAAAATTGACTCAGGGGCAAGAGAGATAGCTCAACAATGGTTTGCATGCAGCAGGTCTGGGCTCAATCCCTAACCCATTTGATGGTCTAAGTACCACCAGTTTGACCAAAAAAACAAACAAAAAGGTCAGGACTAGGCCTCAGCTGAACTCTAAAAATAATATCTAACCTGGTCAAACTCTTCAAAAAATGGAGGGAATCGTGACTCACGAGCTGCGCAGTTGTCTTTCACTACCGACCATGAACCAGGACTGATCATTAACTCCGGGTACAATGACCAGAAGCACAACTACTACAGCTTCTTCCTGTGGTGTGCTGCAAAGCAGCCGCACACCATGTTAACAAATCCACCCAGTTTAGGGTCAGCTCTTTGCCAGGACTTTTCCCATATATATGTTGCAATGATCAATATGGTTGTAGCTGGCTATGGGAGATGGTGTGGGGATAGAGGTGTGTGTGTGTGTGTGTGTGTGTGTGTGTGTGTGTGTGTGTGTGGGGGGGGAGGGAGGTTGGTAGCCTTTGGTGGTGGTAGGGGCACACTGGTGTTGAACAATGAATGCTTGTGACAACTACTGTGAAGAAATTTGTAAATCACAGTTTTTTTAATTTAGAAAAATAGAGGGAATCTCCTATATACATTGAGATCATTATCCCTCTTTAATCCCCAATCAGAAACAGTATGGGGCTGGAGCAATAGCACAGCAGGTAGGGTGTTTGCCTTGTACCTGGCATCCCATATGGTCCCCCGAGGCACCACCAGGAGTGATTCCTGAGTGCAAAGCCAGGAGTAACTCCTGAGCTTTGCTGGTGTGACTCAAAAAAAAATTAAAAAAAAAAAAATCGGGCGAGCGATAGCCCAGCCCTGGTAGGGGCCAGCGGGTTTGCCTTGCGTGGCTGGCCCATGCCGGCCCGGGTTCAATCCCCAGCATCCCATATGGTCCCCGAGCATAGCCAGGAGTAATTCCTGAGTACAGAGCCAGGAGAAACCCCTGAGCATTGCTGGATGTGACCCAAAAAAAGCAAAAAAAATAAATAAATAAATAAATAAATAAATAAATAAAAAAAAAAAAAAAAAGACAGTAGGAGCATGCCCCCCAACACACACACACACACACACACACACACACACACACACACACACACAAAACTTGTAGAAACACAGACACAAAATACCTGACAAAAATGTAGGCATACTGAATTCAATAACAAACCAAGAGAATCATACATAACAAGATAATAAATTTTAAAAAAGCCAAGATGATATATCAGCCAAGAACATGGCTCAAATGGCAACTCCCCAGAACTGCTTGACTCCTCAAGGATCACTAGTACTGAGGCACATCCCCTCTGCTCCAAAGTAAGAGAATCATCCATCATGACCCAGACATGCAAGGAATAGTTCAACGCACACAAACAAATTATAGTGTTGCTGGGATAGGAGACACTAATGAGTTTTTAGGAAGTAATATGTGATTTAAAGTAGTTGCCTAGGGGCCAGAACAATAGTCCAGCAGTTAAGGCATCTGCCTTGCATTCAGCCTGACCCAGGTTCGATACCTGGCATCCCATATGGTCCCCCAAGCACCGCCAGGATTAATTCCTGAGTGCAGAGCCAGGAGAAACCCCTGAGCATTGCCTGGCATGACCTTCCCCACCCCCGCCCAAAAAAAATTTGCATAATCACTAGTCCTGAAGCAGCCTGGAAGTAGGAAGGCCAAAACCCCTTTGAGACACATGTTGAGACTCTCCAGAGATGCAGAAACTGACCTACCACCCAGAGAATGACCTATCACCCAGGAAGAAGACAGTCTTATTAAGACTGTCATCAAAGAATATCAAGAAGGACCAGAGAGCGAGAGTACAATGAGCAGAGTACTTGTCTTGCACACTGCCTACCTGGGTTCAACCTGGCATCATACAGCCCCCAGAAATCCATTAGAAGTGATCCCTGAGAATCGCCAGATGTGACCC
>JAJIBD010008642.1:47500-67839 GCA_021461705.1 Cryptotis parvus | reverse complement strand
AAGAAAGAAAGAAAGAAAGAAAGAAAGAAAGAAAGAAAGAAAGAAAGAAAGAAAAGAAAGAAAGAAAGAAAAGAAAGAAAGAAAGAAAGAAAAGAAAGAAAAGAAAGAAAGAAAGAAAGAAATCCCAATAATTTCATGTTCATAAATTCCTTATGCTGAATTTCACTGCTTATTTCAGGACCTAGTATGAGTTTTTTTTTTCTTTTTGGGTCACACCCGCAATGCTCAGGGGTTTCTCCTGGCTCTGCACTCAGGAATTACTCCTGGCGGTGCTTGGGGGACCATATGGGATGCCAGGGATCGAACCCAGGCTGGCATGGGCTGGCCGCATGCAAGGCAAACTTCCTACCCGCTGGGCTATAGCTCTGGCCCAGGACCTAGTATGAGTTTTCTTTAACAAAACTTTACAATTTAAAAAAAGAAAAGTGAAGATATAGAGACAGCACAGCCATTTGTGCCCAATCAGCTAGATGCCCAGCACAAGGCTGACTGAGCGCCACAGGATGCAGCCTTGAAGGCCACAAATATCACAGGATGTGGCCGACGTGCTCACCCTGCACTACAGGGCCTGAGCGGACTTCACCCTCAGGCCAGCACTGAACCACCAGTCTGGCCAGTCTCATGGACTGACCTCTTTGCGCCCCGCCCACCTACCCAACGCCACCACAAAAGAAAGAGAAGAGCATGACTTTGACCCAAGGCAAAGAACCATACTTTCATTACTGCTGAAGAAGATGAATTCTAACTATAATAACCGCACCCCCACCACATCCAGTGTTTCGATCCTCTTAATACCTACTGGCAATGTAGAAATTCTTAACTTACAAGTGAATAATATTCCAAAAGCTTATTTTAAGGTTAATATTTAATCTTTGAAAATTTTCCCAAAGATAATTTAATTTTCCCAAAGATAAAATCTCTCTAGTGTCAGTTTCTTTGGCTGGTTCAAAAGAACCAGCTCCCTATGCCATACCCTCACTATGCCATACCCTCACTGTTGTATATATTCAAAAAATATTATGGTAGAAAACATTATTCTGAAAACTGAAACTATGCAATAAAATTATTGTTCTTTCCTTTAAATTATCTTACAGGGTGTTTACGTTACTCTAGATTGGAGCCAGGTTCAATCCCTATTATCCCATATGGCCCCCAGAGCTCTGCCAGAGTGATCCCTAAGCCAGGAGTAAGCCCTGAACACCACCAGGTATGACCCAAAAAACCAAAAAAATTTGTAAATATTTTTTTAAAAAATGTAAAATTATCTTCCCTCAAAACATTTAAGGAAAATTTAAATTACAAAAACAAATATGATTATAATGATGCTAAAATGGACTTTCAGTTATTTTAAATTTTTTGCTTTGTTATTTATTATATACCTAATTTATCTTCCAAATGCATAGTTTTTCTCAATATTTGGCAATAAGATTATGATTTCAAATCTACAAGGGCAAATAGGAGGGGAAAGATTTTATTTCAAATAGGAAATAATTGGGACTAAAATTGATTAAGGGGGCTGGAGTAATAGCACAGTGGGGAGGGCATTTACCTTGCATGCAGGCGACCCGGGTTCGATCCCTGGCATCCCATTTGGTCCCCCGAGCACCACCAGGAATAAGTCCTGAGTACAGAACCAGGAGTAATCCCTGAACATTGCCGGGTGTGACCCAAAATTTAAAAAAAAAAAATTAAATTGAGTAACAAAAGTCTAAAACTTTCTGGACCAAATCAGGAAGACTGCCAAAACTTCCAGGGTCAGAATCCAAAGGAATGAGAGAACAGTAAGACCAAGCAGAACTTGCTTCCCAAGGATTAAGGCAAGTTACAAAAACCTAAAATCTCCTAGGAATATGGAGGAGGTAGACCAGACAGTCTTTATACTGTACTCAGTTTAGTAATTAGAACAGTAGAACACCTTAGGGAAGAGAAAGTAAAACTTCATCTTATTCTTTTTCAAATTCAAGAATGTAGGTAAGATGTTATCGTAACTTCTAAAACAGTAGCCACACAGCAGGAAAACAGAATCTCAGATCAAGATTCTCCTAGCAACTTGTAAGCGCAACTCTTTGAATTGACTTCAGGAATAGAAACCCAACAATGAACAAGGAACTGGTTGTTTTCTTACAATGTTTACAAAGCGCTGTTGCTTAGAGAAAGCCAGAGAAACATGAGATATGGCCATCAGGTGTCTACAGAAGAACTCTGTGGCAATTTTATTGTACATTAACCCAAACTATTGAAATATATGCCACATGACAGAATTGTCCTTCAAGAATACAGCAGAATTATTCCACGAAGAGCAGGAAAGTTTGTTGGGAGGGAGATATAAAGAGGAAAGAAATGACATGCAGAGCCCGCCTGGGTGGTTGGGGTGCGGGAGGGGAGGGAGATGGGGACATTGGTGATGGGAGATGGGTTTGGGTGGAGGGTGCGTGTTGGAACCCTGTAGAACCAAGACTCTACATGAGCATCTTTCAATTAAAAAAAAAAAAGAATACAGCAGAATTTGGGGCCAGAGCAATAGTCCAGCGGGTATAGCATTGCACATGGCCGACCTGGGTTGGATGGCTGTCTGGCCAGCATCCCAGATGGCCTCCCGAGCACCACCACGAGTAATTCCTGAGTGCAGAGCCAGGAGAAATCCCCTGGAAATCACTGGGTGTGACCAAAAAAAAAAAAGAATAAAACAGAATCAATCATTACACCATCCCTGCCAGTTGACAATTGCAGGTAGACCCCACTTCCCCAAAAATGCCTCACTTGGCCACCCACATCTTCTGACCAGCAGCTGGATTTATAGTCAGTTTATTCGTAAGGAAAATGAGGAAGAAGGAGGAAAAAGAAGGTGATGAGCAGAGAATTCTGCCCAGTTCAATAAAGAGGTTAAGATATTTTATTCTGGGGCTAAAGAGGAATCCAACCCACTACCTACAGTGGGTAGGGCACTTGCCTTGCATTCAGTCAACCTGAGTTTAGTCTTGGCATCCCATATATATATATGTATGTATATATATGTATATATATGTATATATATATATATATATATATATACACCCCTGAGCACCACCCAGGAGTAAACAAAAAAACAAAACAAAACCCCAAAAAAATGTTTCAGTCTTCATTCAGCAGAGTTACTGGCACCAGGCACCATGGATAAATCCAAAAGCAAGACAAGTATGTTCCTGACAACATGTGCCATCTTTCTCTGTTACTTCTCTTCTAAACTGGAGGATCCCAACTTCAATAATTCCTCAGAAAAACCTCTAAATCCTTTTTAAGATTTGGATATCCTAGCTTTTATTCCAAGATTCTGATTCACCAGAAACAAGATCTGGTCTATGGGTATTTCTAACATACAATTATGTCTGAACACCATTAGTTATCTTTACAGTCATAAGGCTAAGTACCTGAATCATATCAAAAAACTACAAAAATGATGATTGCCCTAACTTAAAATGATAAAGTCTATATCTCCCTAAAATGCCAGACACACAAAATGTTCTGCCAACATTCTTGACAACCCATGCAATAAATTCACCTTTTCAATCCACATGTCTTTTTAAAAGCACCAGGTTATATCTTAGGGATAGAAAAGATGAAGATAACTGGAAGATCAGACATAACTAATGATCCATACAACACAGCAAGACCACAGGACACAACAGGATAAAAGAAAGCTCAAACATGGAGACTGCATTTAGAAGACTGGTGATCATGCTCATGAACCGCCTCAGACTCCCAAGTAATCACAGCTATGATCCAGAGACTCCTATAAATATTGAAAGAAAGCAGTAAGTGGCAGAGATTCTCCTGGTCCTCCCAAGCCAGGCTGATACTGAGGCCCTTGGAGGGGACGGGTTTGGGTCTGGCCTATCCCAATAGAGCCCCAGCAATCAAAAAATCTCCACATTCCACAAGTGCCCCCTTGTTCAAGGCTGGACTCCACTGCTTGGAGGAGCCCCACCTGTGAATTAATCCACTGAAAAACCCAGGTATGTGGGTTCTGAGACTAAATCTCCAGGCTTTCAGAGTCGGGATGGGCTCCCTCTCCCCCATCTCCCTGTTCTTTGGGAAGGTCCGGTGCCCTAAAGGCAACACCGAAATATAAATTTGAACTCCAACTTTAATACCTTTGGAATTACAATCTCTTGAATTCCTGGCACATGCAACATCTGGAGCTCTAGTATACTGATATACCAAGTAGCACACCACCTTTAATAGATGCAAATATAAGGCAACCAATAACAAAATATATAATCACAAGCCCTATCCTGTAACAACATATCAGTAATTTCTTATCAAAGGGCTTAATGGCCCAATGCCTCCATGGTGAGACTGAACAATCCTCATTAACTTTCATCTAAGAAAACATTTCTTGACCATTTTTAGCAAATTAGCTAAAACATGCAATATAAAATAAATTATTAAGGGTCTGCTTAGGGGTAGCCTTGTGTAGTGGTTGAGAAAACTGAAAATAATTGCAAACATTTGCAAAGGTTGAATATTGAATATTTGTAAAAAATTAACATGACCAACTTAGTTAAAAAATTGACTAGAAGCCCATTCCATTTAATAAGTTCAAAAGTGAAAGCAACAACACAAATGGTTCAATTCACACATAACAGCTCAGTAAAAAGGTCATGACTTTAATAATACCATTCCGAAATATATGTTGTAATAAGCAATATAATTAGTGCTTGCTAAGGGAGCAGGCATGGGGGTTGGGGGGGAAATGAGGGTCTTTGGTGACAATAAGGGCGCATTGGTAGTGGGACTGTGTGAACAACTTTGAAGATCATATTGTGTAAAGTTAAGGGGGCTGGAGCAACAGCACAGCACAGCAGGGAGACCATTTGCCTTGCATACTGCCAACCTGGGCTCGATTCCCAGCATCGCATATGGTCCCCAGAGCACCACCAGGAGTAATTCCTGAGTGCAGAGCCAGGAGTAACCCTTGAGCACTGCTGTGTGTGACTCAAAAAAAAAAAAAAGTTTAAAAAAAATAAAGATAACAACTATCTCATTTTAAAGCTTGGGTATAAGTTCTAAAAGTTCGGGGTTGGGGGTCTCTTTGTTGGTTTTGATTTTGGTTTGAAACCACCCCTGGAAATACTGAGGGCTTACTAAAGGCTCTGCACTAAAGGGTCACTCCTGGTGAAGTGACCTGATGGGGCTCAAGTGATCAACTGTGGTGCTGAAGATCAAACCCAGGTCGGCCACATTCAAGGCAAGCACTTACCCACTGAACTATCTCTCCAGCCTTTCCTGTGAGGTCTTAAGTCTACTAAAGGCAAATTTGATTATTTTCAACTCTTTATGAAAAGTTCTCAAGTCACGGAAAATAAAACACAAACTCATCCCCTCACATACAAACCCTTGCAAGGACCCCCAAACCCAACATATATCCCGCCTCTTCAGCACAACTCTACAAGCTCTCTCGGTTCCTAGGACAGACCAAGTTCATTCCCACCTTAAAAGCCCTTGTACCTATTACATCTGCCTAGAAAGTTCTTCCAATTTATCTGTTTGACTGGTCTCCCCTCCAGAAGGCCCCGCCTGCTCTGATCTTCCATCTGCCTGCAGTGGCCAGCCCCTCACTAGCACATCTCACAGAGCCAAGCATCGTTTGGTTTGGTTTGGCTTGGTTGGTGGGTTTGGTTTGGTTTGGTTTGGTTTGGTTTGGTGGGTTGGGTTAGGTTGGGTTGGGTTGGGTTGGGTTGGGTTGGGTTGCCACACCCAAAATGCTCAGGGGTTACTCCTGACTCTGCACTCTGGAATCACTCATGTAGAGCTCAAGGGACTATAAGCAATAGTGGGGCTCAAACCCAGGCCAGCTGCATTCAAGGCAAGCATCTCCCCACTGTACTATCACTCTGGCCCCAGTTATTTTGTCTTCCCAGCAGAACAGAAGCTCAGCAAGAACAGGACTCATCCCTCTTCTTCACTGCTATACCCCTGGAGCCCAGAGAATCTCCCCAAATCTAGTCAATTGTTCAATGAGACAATGAGTCAATGAACTGGACAGATGAGGAGATGGAAAGACTATTTTCTATTCCCCACTATCAAGGCTATTTCCTGCTTTGGACTACGTCACCAGGAGGTCATGAAGTTTTGGGCTTGAGCCAGAGTCAGTTTCTGTTACATATAACTTTCCCCAAAAATAAATTCATTGACTAAGAAACTGCTATTCTACCATATTCACCAAATAAGAAGGAACTCTTCCTTTCTTATTTTGTTTCTTATTAAGAGAGGAGGAGTCTGGTAGAACAGCAGTATCATAGGATCAGAAAGGAAGGAAAGAAACCAACAGGAAAGAAGCAAGAGAAACTGAGAAAAGGAAAAAGAGGTGAAATAGTAAGGGGGATGATAAAAAGGAGACACAGAGGGGGCTGTAGGGATAGTCCAACAGGTAGGCGTTTGCATTGCATGCAGCCAACCCCAGTTTGATCCTAAGCATCCCATATGGTTCCCTGAGTAATTCCTGAGTGCAGAGCCAGGAATAATCTCTGAGCATCACCGGGTGTGACTCAAAAAAAGCAAAAAAAAAGGAAAAAAAAGGACACACAGAGACACAAAGACAAGATGATGACATGAACAAAGGCTGAACAACAGCATCAGGAAAGCAGAAAGGCTGGGTATTTCACACGGTCTGAACTCAGACAGTGGGTGTCTAAATCCGCAGCGGGTGGGGAAAGCTGCTAACAGGGTCTGCAATGTCAACACACAGAAAATGCTTGTTCCTCCCAGGGCCTCTGTGTCAAGTTACTGAATTTCTCTGGGCCCCTTAGCGCAGTGAGGAGGCAGTGGATGGCAGGCAGACCACAATCTGTTGCTATAACTCAGTGAAGAATCTCTATATCAGCTCCCCTGGACCAACCCTTCCGGAAAAAATATTCTCCAGAACTCATGGCTGATTCAGCCAAAGCCCTTCTATACTCTAACCTTATCCTGAAGTCTTTGAATTTAATCTGAGACAAACATCAACAAATGTTTCTTGCATAAATGGATAGGGGAGGGATGGTTTTAGAAGGAACAGTAGTCCACATTCTCATTATGGAAAAAAAATCCCAATTATTTTTGTCATAGAATTTTTTCTCAACCATTTGAATCTGACCTCCTGGCCTATAAATTCAGAAGTAAAATACTGCCATTGAGCAGTAAAGTGCAGATATATATCTGTTATATCTATATAGATATAAACCTATATAGATATATATTTTACATTCAGGGCTAATTCCTGGCTCAAACAAACTTCAATGCCTAAATTACCTTTAATTGTACTAATAATGGCTTAGTAAATGTTGGCTATTTTTGTTTTTAGATTTTATGTATTTATTTATTTATTTAAATTCATGAATCTGAATTGGAGACAAAAACAAAAAGGTTTTGGCAACAGCACAGAGGATAAGGCACTTGCCTTGCACCCAGCTCATCCAGGTTTGGTCTGAAGGACCACCTATGGTCCCATGAGCCCCACCAGGAGTGACCCCTGAGTGACGAACCCAGAGAAAGTCCTGAGTACCCATGTAAACCCCCAGAAAAAGAAAAAGACAGAGGGAAATGGGGGGCTTGGGGGAAGTCCAATGGGTAGTTGAAGGGGCTGAGTGCATACTTTGCATACGGGAGGCCTGGGTCTGATTCCTGACATTGTATTATGGTTCCCCAGCACTTCGAGGAGCAAAACCTGAGCACTCTTGGGTGTGAAAGAAAACAAAACAAAAATTCTTCTATAAACTGATTTGAAGTATTAACCTCATTGTGTCACTGTTTCCATTACCTCACAGGCATGTTTCTGCAAAATGAATGCAACTTAAAATTTGGCTCCAGGTAAAACACTATTGCCAAAAGCAGAACTCCATTCCACACACTAAGAATCCCCCCCCTCCCGATTTCTGAAAGAAACATACTTGGCCATCCTCAAACTAATAGGATGTTGGGCTTCCTGAATTCCATGACAGGTGCTATTCTACAACACGATTAAGAGAATTATGGCAGCAGGGTATAGCACAAGCAGGTAGGGTGTTTGGCCTGCATGCAGTCAAGCAGGTTCAATACCCTGCATCCCATATGTGTGTGTGTGTATATGTGTGTATACATATATACACATATGGGATATATATATCTCCCATATATATCCCACATATATATCCCATATATAGATATCACACACATATATAACACACATATATATATATATATATATATATATATATATATATATATATATATATATATCCCATTCAATACGGCACCCCCAAGCACCGCCAGGAGCACTTTCTAAGTACGGAGCCAGGAGTAAACCCTGAGCATTGCTGAGTGTGACTCCTCCCACCCAAAAAAAAAAAAGAGTTACAGCAGCAACCGGCATGTCTTACAAAGGGAGGCTCCAACTTCAATACTGGTACCAAGTGGCTCCCTGAGCACTGCTGGGCGTGGCTCTGGCAGCCCAGGCATCAAAGTATAGTCAAGCTCAAGGACCAGACCTTCAGGTAGACACAGTGTCAGGCCCTATATTGACCCAAGTGGCCCCGACCACTGGTTGGTGACCCCAAAGCTAAAGCTTTAGAGCACATCCCCATATTCTTTGTCCTGAAGGGTGCACCCTCAATCACTAAACAAAGATTTGCTTTCTTTTTTTTTTTTTTTTTTTTGGGTCACACCCAGCGATGCCTGGCTCTGCACTCAGGAATTACTCCAGGCGGTGCTCGGGGGACCATATGGGATGCCGGGATCGAACCCTGGCCGGCATAGGCCGGCCCGTGCAAGGCAAACGCCCTACCTGCTGGGCTATCGCCCGGCCCCCAAAAGATTTGCTTTCAAACTGAAAGCACCATAGCTAAGACGGGACAAGCACTCAAGGAGAGAAGGGAAATAGGAAAGACATGGTAAAAAACCCCGATTGGAGATCCCCTGCTTTATTTCTTTTTTTTTTTTTTTTTTTTGCTGCTTTTTTGGGTCACAACCGCAATGCTCAGGGGTTACTCCTGACTCTGCACTCAGGAACCAATCCTGGCGGTGCTCGGGGACCATATGGGATGCCGGGATTGAACCCGGGCCGACATGAGCCGGCCGCTGCAAGGCAAACGCCCTACCCGCTGGGCCATCGCCTCCGGCCCCAGCCCCTGCTTTATTTCTTATGTGCTACTGACACAGCCCAGTCACCGCTGGGAACTCTCCTAGGCTGCTACTATCTCATGAATCCCCGTACTTAGAAAAATGCAGAAACAGGTATGACTAGACACTGAGCATATAAACAGGAGTTAAGAATCACTCCTTTATACGAGGACCTCATTCTTCTAGGACAGAGAACTAATGGTGAGGTGCTCATTCCAGTCTATTACGCTCCTCCTAATTAATTACAAGACAAGGAGAGAAACACTGTAATTAAGCCAGGCTGGAAGCAAATTAGTAAGAAATGACAAAATAACTGGGGAGCAGGGAAGAAGTGGGAATGGGAAAATCATGAAGAAAACATCAGGAAAAGTTTCTCGTGAGAGGAACTATGGAATTTGTTATTATTATCATTATTAACTACAAATCTCCCACAGCAGACTGCCCCAAATGACTCACACACCCACTCACGAAATGACTGTCAAGTCAGATTCCTCGTATGCTCTGCTTGTCACACAGAAAGTCATGTCTGCTCATTAACTTGGAACGATGATCCACAAATATTACTCCCCTATTAAGTAATCCTCTCAGGGACTGCAGCAAGTCTAAATATTTCGTTAGGCCAAAATTACACTTTCCCAGCCTCATTATTCACTTTGATTAATGGTGTCTTTGCCCTCTGACTGTGCCCCTGGTGCAGGTCCTTGCCAATTAAAAGCTTGGTTAACTGTAATGAAATTCAAAGACCCTCCAAGCATTTGCCACCTGGGTGCCAACAGGGATCAGCATTCGGAAAGCAAGGCAGAGAGGCAAGGAGCAATGAAAAAGGGAATAAAGATACAGACCCAAATGGGGCTAGCCTGGGCTCTAGCAGGCTGATCCTGTGGCTGATATAAGTGTTTCTGTAGTAAAGATGTGGCAGCCATATTTTAAGCACTGAAAAGTCTTAGAAATAAAAGCACATAGTAATCCCACTGAAACGTTTTAGGATTAACAACACATAGTAATCTCACTAGCTTTAGCAATTAATTACCTCCTTTATTTAAAATTTTAAAAAGTGGGACTGACTGGAGGGATAGGGACAGCAGGTAGGAGCTTGCTTGCTTTGCATGTTGCTGACCGACCCAGGTTCAGTCCCTGGCCCTGGGCATCCCATATGCTCGATCCCAGACTGCAGAGTCCAGAACAACCCCTGAGCATTGCTGGGTATGACACAAAACCAAAAACCGATTAATTAATTAGCTAAAATTTCAAAAAGTACACGTGGCATTTTATTTATTAAGTCACTGTCTATAATGGGGAAATGGCAAAAATTTTACCCTATCAGATGGGATAAATAATGGGGGTGAAATAAACTCTTCACGGATTAATACTATGCATGCAACAACCTTACAAGAAGAGGTTTAAGATCAGATTCATCTTGAGATGGATAAGGTATTGCATACCATGAGCATCAATTTAGAAACCCCTGAGGTACTCACATAATAGACTGAAAGAAAGAAGGCTCAACATTAGCTCCTTAGGGTCCCCAATGCTGCCCCAGGCATGTGACTTTATCATCCAAGGCTATAACCCCTAATGAGGAAATGGGTATTTTTGGATGCCAGGGAAAAGGATGTTTCACAGGGTAGCAGCGGAGTCAAATGAAAGTAATAAAACGATAAACAGGGCCAAAGACATAGTACAGGGGACAAGGGACCTATATCTCTGGTCTGTTTCCACGTACTGCATGTGAACCCCTAAGCCAGGAGTGACCCACCCAAATAAAAGAAAGAACTGATATTGTGTATTATTTGAGAGCTTAAAAAGTCATATTTTCTAAGAACCATTATCGGAGACCGACATGACTCAGTGGCCAAAGTGGTGGCTGAGTTTGATTCCTACCTCCAATGCACACTACCTAACTTCACCCTGGCAGTTCCGCCATCTCTGCTCTCTAGGACCCCAAGAAATCTCCAGCTGCACCACAGCCAACTCCGTGAACCTCTCAGCTAAAGGGTACAACCTTCCAGGCAATCACAGACACAAAACAGTGTTGGAGAAGCAAGGCTAGAGTACGGCCCAGCAGCACACAGCCCCCAGCCAAGCACCACCACCACATGTATCAGCACAACCAAGCATGCCCATCCCTGGGCATCAGAACGGCCGGGGGGGGGATTGGGGACATTGGTTGTGGGAAATGGGCACTGGTGTAGGGTGGGTACTGGAACACTATGTGACCGAAAACCCTAAACATGAGCAACGTTGTAATCTCATGGTGGTATAATAAAATGCTTAATAAAAATATATATATTTAAAAAAAATAAAGGCGGGGGCCGGAGTGATAGCCCAGTGGGTAGGGCATTTGCCTTGCACGCGGCCGGCCTGCACCAGCCCGGGTTCGATCCCCGGCATCCCATATGGTCCCCTGAGCACCGCCAGGAGTAATTCCTGAGTGCAGAACCAGGAGCAACCCCTGAGCGTCGCCAGGTGTGACCCAAAAAGCAAAAAAAAATAAAATAAAATAAAAATAAAAATAAAGGCAAACAGAAAAAAAAAATGCTGCATGGTTTCAGAGTTTGACCTGTTTTTCAAGTCCTCAAAAAATGCAAGTTACTAGGTTAAGTTTTATCTAAAATGGTAAATAGTAACTGTCTTTCCCGAGTCTATCAGTATAGTAGAAACTCCAACTCTTTGAGCTTTTTGTGTGTCCAGCCCATTTACATGCAGTATCACAAGCACTCTTGCCTACAAGATGTTATATAAAAGGAAGGAACTGCACACAGGAAATTGCTCTATGCCACTCCTCCCTTCCTTTAAACAATTTTCTATAAGAAGCAAACACTATCTGTTAGATTTACAAAAAAAAGACAAAACAACACAGTAACAGACATCTGCTATATTACTGTTTCAATAAAAACTTTAAGGCAAATGACTAATTATTTTGAAACATTTGTTGATAACTTGGCTGCATTGTAAAAAGCATTTGTTTAAACCACCTTATTAAGGCAAGTAAAGCAGTACTGAAATTGGAATTTATGGATGAATTGGGAATTTGAGATTAAGGAAACAAATAGGCCTGATCCAAACAATGAAAGAAAAAGCAAATTCAGAGTTAGTCTGGTTTAGCATTTATTAATGATTTAAACACACACACACACACACACACACACACACACACACACCACTTGTATATAACAAGTTCTATACAGAAACAATGTTTCTGTATATTCAATAGACTACTCAGTCTGAATAATTATCTGCTATATTACTACTTCTGCTATTTCAGGTCTATTCCAAGTCTATTATCAGCAGTTCCAATAAACTATCTTTTTATTCAGGTACACAAAAAGTGCTAATAAGATACTTTTGGGGCCAGAGAGATAGCACAGGGGTTAAGGTGCTTGCTCTGCACACAGCCAACCCCAACTCAATCTCTGGCATCATATTCCCTGAGCATAGCAATTTATGGCCCAAATCCCCACCCCACCCACTTCCAAATAAAGAAAATAAATTAATTTTTTTACCATACCACCGTGAAATATAAAATTACAAAGATGTTCATGTTTGGGTTTCAGTCATACAGTGTTCCAGCACCCATCCTTCCACCAGTGCCCATTTCCTACCACCAGTGTCCCTTGATTCCCTCCCCCTCCCCCAGCCCGCCTCTATGGCAAGCACCTTGCCTTCTCTCTCTCTCTCTCCTCTCCTCCTCTCCTCTCTCTCTCTCTCTCTCTCTCTCTCTCTCTCTCTCTCTCTCTCTCTCTCTCTCACACACACACACACACACACACACTTGTGGCTTGCAATACATACATTTAGGGGTTATCATGTATATCCCTTTGCTACATTCAATGCTTAGTTCTAGGCTGGCTTTATCATTTCCAACAATTATTAGCACACTGTTCTCTTCTCTGTCTTACCTAGCCTCTGACTCCCACACACTTGCAGTAGATTCCACCCACTGACAAGACCTCCTGATTCATGTTTTGCCTGGCCTGGGATATTGTATCATGCTATTCTTTTATATCCCAAATAAATGCAGTCATTCTATATCTGGCCTTTCCCTTCTGGCAAATTTCACCCAGCATCATCCTCTCCATGTCCATCCACTTATAGATAAATTTCATGACTATATAAATAGGGACTAGAGCAATCAGATAGTACATAGGGTGTTTGCTTTGTATGTGGCTGACTGTGTTTGATCCCCAGCACCTACATGATCTTCTGATTTTTGGGAGCAGAACCAGGAGTAAGACCTAAGTACTATTAGGTGTGGCCCAAAAACAATAAACAAATTAATACAAAATAACAAAATAAATAAAAAATATACTAAACAAACAAAATTAACTCCTAGGGGCACAAGGGGAGATTAACCCCAGGGTACAAAGGGGAAGACGCTTGCTTTGCACGCGGCCAACCTGGGTTTGATCCCCAGGAGTCCATATGGTCCCCTAAGCACAGTCAAGAGTAATTCCTGAGTACAGAGCCAGGAGCAACCCATGAGCATTGCCGGGTGTGACCCAAAAAGCAAAAAATATCTATGTGTGTGTGTATGTATGTATGTATGTATATATATATATATATATATATATATATATATATATATAAAGAGTACTATATATGTAGTACTCTTACTATATATATATATATATAGAGAGAGAGAGAGAGAGTACTCTTATAAGAAACAACGGAGACCTGCTAAATTCTTACAAAAAGCTGCACAGATGGATGTAATTTCTCATCAATGATTTTTAAGGTTCCACATTTAATGATGGACATAAATAAATTCTTTTTATAAAAAAATAGTAATTTTTTAAAATTTAAATGGTTCAAACACAGAATACATTGTTAAAAACAACACAAAAATTTGAAAAGATAAATCCATAAATAAAGCTGCAAAAATATACAAGTGTTAATAATCAAAGAAATTAGTAAAACTTTTTTCTATTGGTATCTTTTAACCCAAAACAGATTTCGTAAAGAAATAGGAAATCAAAGATACTGTATAATAACAAATTTAGTAAAACACATATTTATTATTATACAGTGTCTTTAATTTCCTATTTCTTTACGAAAAGATGTAGAAATTATAAAATGCTAAATTTTTTTAAAAGTCTATTAATCAAATATTTGGCAACTGACAGACCCCCAAAAATCCACATTTATAATGCAGAGATCTGTTTATTGTATTATTTAAAAAAAAAACTTTTTGAAAGGAATCTAAAACATTAACCAGTAGTGGCATGCCCTCTCTAAATGGAATATTATTTGGTCATCTGAGCAAAAGCAAAAATGTTCCTAAAACTACACATATTTAATAGTTTAAGTAATCATATGCAGTTAGCTGATGTTCATAGTGCGACAACTTTTCCTCCTCTTCCTCTACGTCTTGGTTATATAACTTTTTTAATTTAAATAAATATTCCTTTTAATCAAATTATTCTGTTCAACCTAAGTATTTAGAACCTATTTTATCATCTCCCAATACTTCGTCCACTGCCTCAAAAAAGTGTCCTCAATTCCACAGTTCCCTGAAGGGCACTCCTCGGCCCCCACTCACCTACTGGCCATCCTTGACAGCTTCCTCTCCGCGGCTAGATACTCGCCCCAGCCCACACTAGAAGGTCAAGTGGCTCACCTCAGTTCCTCAAGCCCAGCACACCACATCCGTTATGATAAGGGCTAATGACCTCCAAAGGTTCAATTGACATGTGCGTATTCAAACTAGGCATAAAACGCACACTTTTCATAGTTCTGTGTATTTTCTTTTTTGGGAGGTGGGGGGCAACAGGCATTGTTCAGGCAGCCCAGGGTGTTCACCCACAATTCTCCACCAACTGTGCAAGGGCTTAAGTATGCAGTGCTGCTCAGGTTCTGTTGGTACCAGAGACATTCAGGTTACCACGGAGGGTGGGGGGGCGTCCAGGTCTGCATCCACCAGTGCTGGGAGGGGATGCGATGCCAAGGATCAAACACCACTGGACGCACGCCTGGCATGCTATGCTCTCGCCCAGCCCCTTCTTGAAGCTTCTTATTGCTCATCTGTCCCCAATTTAGTCAAAGCCCTCATTCTCTTGTTGTTTTGCTTGTTATGTCTTTATTGCTGCTGTTTTTAAGTCCCCCAAAGTCCCACAACAGTGCTGGGTAGAGTTCATCTGAGCTAAACAAATATTTACCACACTAATGGCTGCCTTAACAAACATTTCACAGATGAGAAATTTATTTAGTTTAGACAGGATCAGGCCTTAACAATTCAAATAACGTCCTAAGTGCAGGGCAAAATAGTTTGTATTCTCACCTTCTGATGAATTATCTTAAGTAATCAATAACCCTCAGAGAATTACCTAGCCAAGAAAGGATTTTAGAGGAAATGAGGGTGGTCAGGAGACAAAAAAAAGAGTTAACAGGTCTTAAGTAGCTGCGTGAGGTTGCAGAAGGTAGAATAAGGGCTTGGAAGACTTTTGGAAGTTCTCTCCCAAACTTCTTCCTAGCCCAGGGCCACCTGCCCCTACTAAATTCTTGAAATGTAATGACCTCCTCCTCTAGCGTCCAGCTCTATGCCAGAGATGTCATCTGTTCTAAAGAGGAACAAAACAAGGCTTTAAAGAATTAAACGACCAGGCCCAGACACGACTGAGGATATTGCTCTTAACCAGAACATGAGCTGGAGAATGAGTCTACGCGATTAATAATAAACTTAGTGGTAGGAGATGAATAGCAATGCGTTAAGTATAGTCTACACAATGAACAGCACACACAGACATGGCTCTAGAGTCTACAGACCTCAGCCTCACCATTCCATATCAGATATGGCACCCTGTTCCAGTCGTTCCTCACCCACCAGGTATATCCCACTTTTGTCAAGCACTAAACAAGTATGTTAAGGAAAAGATCATCTGGGAGGCGAGATGGATAGTACAGCACATAGAGCACCAGCCTAGCACACCGTCAACCTGGGTTAGATCCCTGGCACCCTATTAGGTCCCCCAGTCCTGCCAGGAGTGGTCCCTGAATGCAGAGCCAGGAGTAAGCCCTTAACAGCAGGGTGTGGTCCAAAAAAAACAAAAATTAAAGGAAAAAACAATCCAGTTACCACATAGGTTGAGACACCATGCCCACATCTGAAAAACAACTTTTTCATTATGGACTTAATTGCTGACTTAAATATTGACTTAATTTTCCAAACCATGATATTTCATGTTGCTAAATGGATAAAATTATTTTCTATTCCATCAGTCATTGTGGCCTGATATAAATTCTCCTAGATCTTTGTTTTAGTTCTGTAAACTGAAAACAATAGAGTAACTAGTGACGATTTGGTCTTTAGCAAGTGGCATGAACCTAAAAAACACCTAAGTTTCAGAGTCATCTTAAATGCACAGGAGAGTATTTTGATGATGTAGGCAATCAAACTGCTAACTGTAATGTTGTACCTGAACATTGCCCTAGAAGGGAAGCACAATGGTAGTAACCCTGATCATGTTTTAAAATCTAAACCCTCCATCAAAGAGAAGGGAAAAGGCACTTTACAGGTAGGGACTTCCCTGAAACAGCTGTCTGCATCTACTAAGGGCCACTGTGATTACCAGTGGCCCCTCATTCTAGCAATACTGCTTTGGGGGCTCAGCTAGAGGTTTGTGGGATTCCTACTGCATATAGAACAGCCCTATGTGATATTATTAAAGACAAACAAAGGAAAGAAGGAGTTCTGCATTTAGAGATAAGGAAACACAAAAGCTCTGTAACATGCATCAAGGTCACAATCAGGAGGAGAAAACATAAGCTACTCCTGACTCTCGGGTACGCAGTGCTAGTCACAAGTGGTCTTGTTCAAAAGCAAGGTGTGATTAAGTTGTGCAACAACCTGAATGTACCTGACACCACTGAACTGTAATTTGAAAAGTGGTTAAGATAACAATTTTACATTTTATTTCATTTTACCACAAAAATAATTTACTGGGGGGGCTGGGTGGGGAAGAAAGTCAATGGACGGAGTGCATGTTTCGCACACAGGAAACTCAGCTTAATTCCCAGCACTACATGGTTCCTACAAGCAGAGGGCTGGGAGTAGCCTCCCAAGAATTGCTGAGTGTGACCCCAGAGCAGAACAAAACTCCGGAGGAAAACCAAGAAAGCAAAGTAGTGATGAGACTTTTTGTGCCCTTGGTTATTTATGGTCTCTGCTTTGAGTGTTTGGCTTTCAAGATCGCATTTGGTTTAGTCATTACACAAATATTCAGGGAATGAGGGAAGATATCACTATACTTGACATTCAATTTGAGAGTCTTCAGAAGGAACAAAGGTGTTTCCTTCTGAAACTGCCTGGAAAAAATTACCTTCCTTCTTTCTTTCATCGTATTATTCATTCAGTAGATAATTATAGAATATCTTAAATGTGCTGGGCACAGTCTAAGCTCAAGCTTAGTGTTCAAGTACAAAACAGTCTCAGACCAATGAGTCACTCCAGGCTCCCGGCAGCACCCCTGTCCTCCTCCACAATGACCACAGGTCTCCTGCCAAAGGCTCCCCCCTGTACCCTGCTGGACAGTCTCCCCCTTGGTTTAGCACAGCAGGAAGGCAGGGAAGGCTCCATGGGGTCAGCTTCCACGTCAACTGGGGCAGGCCTGGGCCTAACCCTTTGTTCAATATTTTATCACCTTCTAGACACAACAATGAATGAAACAGACAAGGTCCCAGCCCTCCAGTCAAGGAAAAAGATAAATAATTCAAAACCTGTCTACAAGATAATTTCAAATAGAGTGCTAAAACAAGTGGGGAGGGTGGGGGGACCCGGGTGGGAGAAAGCAGGGTGAAACTTGACAATCTATGTGAGTGGAGATAGGAAGGAATCAAAATAGAAAGATCTAAGGTACAAACATTCCAGACAGGGAGAATAGAAATATCATGGTGTTCCAGAAGGAGAACCCTTGGGGTTTTACACGGTTAGATGGTCAGTGTAACAGAGACATCTTGAACAAGGAGAGGGTCAGATCCAGGAGGACCATCATAGCACTGGCAAAGTTGGGTACTTTAAACCAAGAATGGTAAGAAATCATTTGAAAGAGTGCAGGAATATGCCCTCATTTATATTTTGAAATGACTACTCAGAGAGTTGTCTGACAACGGAATCAAATGCAAACAAAAATATACAAAGGAAATCGTAGAGGCCAGAGTGATAGTACAGCGGATAGGGCATACTTGCAAGTGGAGACATGAGTTTGGTCTCTGGAAACCCATATGGTCCCCGAAGTCGCCAAGAATAATGACTGAGTGGAGAGCCAGGAGAAAGCTCTGAGCACCACCAGGTGCGGCCCATTCAAAAAAAAGGAAACAGTATATGAAGTTGTGATGTGTTTTTGTTGTTGTTGTTGTTGTTCGTTTTTTGCTTTCTAGGTCACACCTGGAGTACTCAGGCGTTACTCCTGGCTCTGCACTCGGGAGTTACTCCTGGCAGTGCTGGGGGACCGTATGGGATGCCGGGATCAAGCCTGGGCCGGCTGCGTGTAAGGGAAATACCTTCCCCTCTGTACTATCGCTTTGGCCCCAGAAAGTTGTGATAGTTATCCAGGAAAACAAGGACAGTGGTAGGACCTATGTGCTGGCAAGAGTGATGCAAAGAACTGTTTGTTCCAGTTTGATATGTTTTAGAGGCAGAGCTGATCAAACTTAATGATAAGTATAATGTGAGCAGGCAACAGGAATCTACAGCAAAATGATTACAGTCCTTTGATTCAGCAATAGTAACTTGCTAAGAAAAATAGTAACTTGCTACAGGTGAACAATACTAGAAATGGAGCTTCTATATGACTTAGCAATGCTACGTGTTGGCCTCTGCAACAAAGGAGCCACGAACGCGCTTCAGGAAACACATGTGCACTCCCACTTCACTGCAGCACTATTTCGTGCCTAAGCCAAAATCTGGAAAGAACTCAAGTGTCCAATAAAAGATGACTGCATAGAAAAGATGAAATTATGAAATTTACCTGCAAATGGATGGACATGGAGTCTATCATGCTGAGTGAAATTAGTCAGAAGGAAAAGGACAGATATAGAATGACTGCATTCATTAATAGTATATAAATAGATACCAGTGTTTTACTAAATGTGGGAAATGGTAATGGCAGATTAAAACTCACCATTGAATATACACAAAGAGACTTAAGTGATAAACTCTAAATACCTGCAGGGCTAGCCACAATGTGTAAAAAAAGAGGGAGAGAGATGCAGAGACAGAGAGAGAGAGAGAGAGAAAGAGAGAGGAAACTGGGGTACCTGCTATTAAGGCGGCCTGGGGCGGGAGGGGAGGGGTACATTGGTGGTGGAAATGGGGCAGTGGTGGAGGGATGGGTGCTGGAATACTGTATTACCAAGAACCAATTATGAACACCTTTGTAATTGTATGTTTCACGGTGGTATAATAAAAAAATTAAAAAAAAAAAAAAGATGACTGCATAAAGAAACTATAGTGTGCACAGACACACACACACACACACACACACACACACACACACACACACACACACACACGACTATTACTCCGCTTCAGCAAAAGACAAAATCATGCAATTTGCTTCCAGGTAGATAGCTCTAGAGAGCCTCATGCTAAGTAAAGTCAGTCAGAAGGGGAGGGACAGGCACAGTATGGTCTCTCTCATATGCAGGAATAAGGAAAATAGGGGGGGGATAAGAAAGACCCAAAGGAACTGAAACTGAGAACTGGTTTTCAATAGAAACTTACTGGGAGGGGAGGTGAGAGGGGAGTCGGGGGAAGGAGAGGAACAAGGGGGGCTGTGTGGGGGAGTCACACTGAGACAATGGTGGAGGGAAGAGGGAAATCTCATGGGCGTGGTGCAGAAATGGTTTATGCATGAAACCCTACCATTAACTGTTTCATAAAATCCATGCCTAAGGGGGCGGGAGGCTGAACGCTTGCCGGGCCCGTGCTGGGCCCGGGGGGGGCGGGTTTGGGGGTGGGCCGTTACCTCGGGGGTCCCGGGGGGCCGGATGGCTCGCTCCTCCACCATTTTCACTGTGCGCTGGGAACTGCCTCACAACCAGATCAAAGAGAAACGGTTCGGCCCAGTTGGTCGCGGTCATTAGTGGAAAGTGATGTCTTTGATGCTTGATTCGAAGAGGGAAAGGTGGCAGGAGGGAGAGAAAGAGGAGAGAGAAAGACATCGACCGCGGGGGGGGTGTGGGAGGGGAGGGAGGTGGGGGACATTGGTGATGGGAGATGGGTTTGGGTG
>JAJIBD010008642.1:0-42500 GCA_021461705.1 Cryptotis parvus | reverse complement strand
AAACACAAGTGATATATTAAAATGAATAGGCTCAAGAAGTTATTATTATTATTTTTTTTTTTGCTTTTTGGGTCACACCCGGCAGTGCTCAGGGGTTACCCCTGGCTCTGCACTCAGGAATCACTCCCTGGCGGTGCTCGGGGACCATATGGGATGCCGGGATCGAACCCTGGCCGGCACAGGCCAGCCGCGGTGCAAAGCAAACGCCCTACTGCTGGGCTATCACCCGCCCCCAAGAAGTTATTAAACACGTGCTATTTACAGGGCAATATGCTGCATGCTCAATAATTCAAATAAATCTAAAATAAGCAGTATAGTGTGGCTGGCATGGTAAACACAAAAAGAAATAAACAAGGAAAAATATCTTTTTAAAAAATATAACCAAATTATTAGATATATATATATATATATATAAATGAGACAACTCAATAAAATAAAATATGCTCCATTTCCTATTTCAAAAATAGTGATGTTCATTTCAAAACAGAGCAAATGGCTTCCAAAATGCAGGCATATAAGTAAATTTCAATATTTAAAAACTTACACTGACTATAGAAGCAGCTTTCTTCCTATTCCACTGACCTGAACACATGGACGCATGACTTTAGAGCCATGCACAAAATGTAAACTTATCTAAGCAGTTCTTTTCATTATCTCTACAAGGAAACAAAACTCTTCCAGCAACTAGGTCTACTCTATAAGACTGTCAACATCAGGCGAGAGCAGCCTGACTCTGGCACTCCTAAATGAGAGTGCTGGCCACCCTCTCCACCCTGAGGCATCTCGGATAGCCAGCAATCACCTGTTATGAGATGATAGTGCTCTTTTCACTGAAATCTGAAAAGAGTCAGCTTCAAACAGGGACTCTTACTACCAAATTCCTTGTTTCCTGACAGGTTTACCAAAATAGCCCATGAAAAAGGGAGGTGGGGGAGCACATCATTTAATTTGGCTCAGCTCATCAAGTGAACAAACTGCAGTTGTAGAAGGATTTCGAGGCCATTATCCATGGTGCTGATTTGTTTCCTTGCTTTCCTAATTTGAAACCACTGCTTGTTAGATATTCCCTTTTTAATTTATAACTTACGTGTTTGATTTTTGCCATCATGGCAATCCATCATTAAGAGTTATCTGATTTGCTGAAAAGGACTCAGGGCTCTTAAGAACTAAGCATCCTGGGGCCAGAGAACTAGTACAGAGTGTAGGGCACTTTCCTTGCATTGACCGACCCAGGTTCGATTACCTGGCTTCCCATATAGTCTCCCAAGTGGTTCCTGAGTGCAAAGCCAGGAGTAACCTCTGAAAAACACCAATTGTGACCCAGAACCCAATAAATATAAAAAACAAAGCACCTCCTATGCTCTCTGAACCTCAAACACCCGGAGACTACTTAGGCTAGGTTCCCCATAACTGGAGTCATTCTGTTTAATCTTTGAAAGTTTTCAAACACTTAGCATTTACCTTGCTTAGTTTTGGAATACAAGGATTGTTCTCAGTTAAATCCCAAAAGTCAAGACATGATCATCTAGAGGTGAATACATCCAGATCAAATCACAGAGATTCCAAACTAATTCAAAGTGAATTATAACAAAATCATATACACTAAGGACTGTCATAGTTTCCCTCCTAGCCATGGTCAGTCTTCCTCTAAAAGCCCAGGCAGTCTGACCACAGCAGTGCTCACCAACAGATATATTCTGGCACTGGAATGAAAAACTGAGCAACTAAATGAAAGTATTGGAGTATTGCCAATTGTATAGTTGATAATATACATAACAGCATCCAGAGCCTCACAAGCGGCTGGGGAGGCTGGAACTCGGCTCGCGCCGGGCCCAGCTGACCATGGAGCCCTGAGGAGGGCAGATGGGTTTTGGGGGGCCCGGCGCCTCTGGGGGTCTGGAAGCAGCCGGATGAGACTCGCCCATCACACTAGCCACCATTTTTGCTGTCCGACGCTGGGAAACTGCCTCACGACCAGATCAACAGAGCAAAACCAGTTCGAGCCCAGGTAGGCAGCTCCAAGAAGCGGGAATCACTGGGAAGTCGTCAGATGGAGGCAGGGTCGCCCCTTTCCCTCCCTCCATTTTGTCGAGCCTGGTGGCCCCGCCAGGAACTGCCCGCGGGGCCAGAATCCAGAGCCTCACAAGCGGTTGGGGAGGCTGGAACTGGCTCGCGCCGGGCCCAGCTGACCATGGAGCCCCCGAGGAGGGCAGACGGGTTTTGGGAGGGCCCGTCGCCTCTGGGGGTCCCAGAAGCAGCCGGATGAGACTCGCCCATCACACTAGCCACCATTTTTGCTGTCCGGACGCTGGGAAACTGCCTCATGACCAGATGAACAGAGCAAAACCAGTTTGAGCCCAGGCTGCACAGCCACTTGCGGCCGCGCGTCCACTAAAAATAGTGAAACAGTAATGTCTTTTAATGCACTGCATTCCACGAAGAGCAGGAAATTTTGTTGGAAAGGAGATATAAAGAGGAAAGAAATGACATACAGAACCCTCCAAGTAGTTGAGGTGCGGGAGGGGGAAGGAGGTGGGGACATTGGTGATGAGAGATGGGTTTGGGTGGAGGGTGCGTGTTGGAACACTGTAGAACCAAAACTCTACATGAGCATCTTTCAATTTTATGTCTAAAACGGTGTAATAATATTTGGGGGGATAATAAAATTTTTTAAAAAATTTTAAAAAATAAAAGAACTTTGCACCTCAAAAAAAAATAAATAAATAAATAAATAAAAGCAAGTTGAAAGCTAAAAAAATGTAAATTTTTAATAATTTCATCTCCTTTCAAATAGGAAATATGTCTTGCTCTTTAAAAAGAAAAATAATAAGATGTTGTATGTCAAAGCACCCTTAGAAGAAACAAAGCTTAAAGATTTGTCTTTCCTTAGAAAATGGAACAGTGTGCTAACAATTGTCGAAAGTACTAACACCAACCTAGAACTGAACATTAAATACAGGCAAAAAGATACACATGACAACCCTTTAATGTATGTTCTGTAAACCATAGTCTGGAAGGGAAGGAAAAGAGAAAGAGAGAAAGGGAAAGAAATAAAGAACCTGCCATGGAGGCGGGCTGGGGGAAGGGGGAGGGAACTGGGGACATTGGTGGTGGGAGATGGGCACTGGTGGAGGATTGGGTGCTAGAACACTGTATGACCAATACCCAAATATGAACATCTTTGTAATTGTGTATCTCACGGTGGTAAAATAAAATACTTATTAAAAAATAAATAAATAAAACAACTCCCATAAAAAAAAAAAAAAAAAAAGATTTGTCTTTCCTTTTTCAGGTGTGTGTGTGGAGGGGTGTTGGTGGGGGAGTTCGCCGTGTCACACCCAGTGGCGGTCAGGGTTTATTTTGGGCTCAGGGATCCCTCCCAGTAAGCTTGGGGGCCATATGGGATGATGAAGATAAACCCTAAATAGGCCGCATGCAAGGCAAGTGCTTTACCTGCTATACTATCATCACTCCAGCTTTAGAATTTGTCTCATCTAGAACTTGAATATTCAGGGGGAAAAGGAATAGTCAGAAGACATTTCACAGACATCTCGGAACTATTTCAAAAATGGGTCCCATGGATACTATTTCAAATTCGGCTCTCGTGACAGTGGTCTTCATGCCACTGAGCCAGGCGACAATCTTTTTCCTTTCGACCGGCTCCTCTGTGGTCTTTTACGCTGGCCCAGCCCTTTAGGAACACTTGCAACACTTTACCATCACCTCTTGGTCTCTTACTGTTTATTTTGCTTTACAAGAGAAGCTGCGAGATTACAACACAGGTCTGTATAGTAGCAAAGTTAGTACCAGTTAGGAACTGGTAACAAAAAAATTAAATATATTCATATAAAAGGGGAGGTCACAGAAAGAACACAAGAAGCTCTGCATTATTTATGTCTATTGGGAGTGGGGTGGGGGTGCCAGTGGAGACCTCCCAAGCAGTATTCAGAGGCTCAAGGGCCACTTCTAGAGCTACTGAGCCCAGCGCCAGGGGGTCATGCAGTGCTGGGGACTGAACCTAAGCCTCCTGAATGTGCTTCAGCCCTCTGAGCTACCTTCCCACCCCTATTTGCATGATCTGAGCAAGGTTATTCTAAAATGACCCATCACGTGGTCTAACCCACCTCCTCTATCATCTATCTATCTATCTATCATCTATCTATTTACATCTATATCTATCTATCTATCTCTATCTATCTATCTATCTGTCTATCTATCTATCTATGTTTTTTACTCTTGGGGGGTTCACACCCAGAGATTATCAGGGGTTACCCCTGGTTCTGCACTCAGTAATTACTCCTGGTGGTTCTTGGGGGACCATATGGGATGCCGGGGATCAAACTCGGGTAGGCCACATGCTAGAAAAATGCCCTCCCCCGCTGTACTATTACTCCAGCCCCCCATTTTTCCCAGTTTTCAGGCCAGTGCTTAGGGCTTACTCCTGGCTCTGTGCACAAGGATCACTTCTGGCAATCTTAAGAGACCACATGGGGTGCCAGAGATCGAACCCGAGTCAGCTGCATGCAAAGCAAACACCAGCTTACTCAGGCTCCTACACTGTATTTCAAACTTCTATCTGAAATTGAAATGAACTGCCTTCTGAGCTTATTTTGTAATTTTTTTTTCTTTAAATAGTATCCATGCCTAGCAGTGAGGGAGGGCGTGGTCACTCCTGACAATGTTGATTCTTGTATTCAACAGTGAGGGCCGGAGGGTCATGCTTGGTTTTGCTGCCAGGGTCAAGGGGCACTGGATGACAGCAATAAAACTCAAGAGCCTCCCACATGCCAGGCATCCCCAGCCTGGCCTTTGAAAATTCTTAACCTAAGGCAAAAAAACAAGCGCTCTACAATAAGAGCTAAGATGTATTGGTCATTGGCTACCCCTGAATAATTCCCCAAAGAGATACAGTGCCAACGGTTTCAGTTTGACAGAGCAACTCCCAAACCAGAGATCCTGGGCAAGGGAGAAATATGCGACATGAACGTATACATGCTATATATACATGTGTATAGATGTACATGTATATATACATGTGTTATGCAGTGTATATAAATATAATTTATTATGTAGAGATTATAAATATAATCTCTCTTTTTTGGAGAACACATAAGCCAGGAGCTCAAGAGTCCCTAGGTAAACTTTTATATGGCAAATATCATAAGTGGAAGCAATCTAGAAGTCTCCCACTGATTTGATCATTTGTGTAAATCTCAATTATAAATCTATAATCCAACATTCTTGAATTCATACTTGATTATTGAATCTGAGACTTACTTGATTGAATGTTGAATTCAATCAAATAAGTCTCAGATTAAACTGGTCAATATTAATTGAAAATTTTTTCACAAATAAAAAATAAATGGAATCTTGGGGCCAGAGCGAGAGTATAGCAGGTGCTTACCTTGCATGTGGGTGACCTGGGTTCTATCCCCAGCATCCCAGATAGTCCCCTGTGCCCACCAGGAGCAATCCCTGAGCACAGAGCCAGAATTAAGACCTAAGCACTGCCAGATATGCCCCTAAAAGTCATTTTAAACGAACTGAATCCCAAGCTAAATTATATATGTGACTATATTATCTTTCATCCTCTCAAGAAACTGATTCAGGCCGTGGATGAAGCTCAGCTGGGAGCACTTGCTTGCATATGCTCATACCTGGCGATGCAAAGGGCCCTGAAAAATCTGGACATGGGCTGGAGAGATAAAACGGAGGTTAAGGTGCCTGCCTTGCACACTTGCACGTGGCTAAACTCCCAGCCCGGTCAAACAAGTACCCCAGAATCCCTAATCATAGAGCCAGGGAGTAAGCTGTGCATACCACTGAGAAGGGAGGGAGGGAGGGAAGGACGAAGGAGAAACAGAGGGACTGGATTAATCACGAGAGGGTTTATTAAAATACAGCTTGCTGGGACACATGCTCACAATTCCTGATTCTACTATGTGGGGCTGACAACTTTGTAACAGATTCCTTCACCGTGCTGATACTCCTGGTCAAGGGACCACTCAAATTCTACTATACCAAAGTATTACTCAATTTTAAGAAAAGCTGCAGAAAAAATGTGACTGATATCATCCATCCCTGGAAATGCTTTATATGTTTGTTTGTTTATTTGTTTGTTTTTGCTTTTTTAGGTCACACCCGGCAATGCTCAGGGGGTTTCTCCTGTCTCTGCACTCAGGAATTACTCCCTGGCGGTGCTCCAGGGGACCATATGGGATGCCGAGTGTTGAACCTGGGCCAGCATGGGCCAGCCGCGTGCAAGGCAAACGCTCTACCCACTGGGCTATCGCTCCGGCCCCTGGAAATGCTTTTATACGAATCCCAAAACATTATCCCATCTGGTCAAGTAACTGCAGAAGAAATTTAAATTCTCTTAGACACTCCAAATCAAGTCAAGAGTCTTTTTAAAATATGTCATAAGGAAAAAAAAAGAAACATACTCAGACTCCTCAGGAAAAAAAAAAAAGTTTTATAATTTTTAAATTCATGCCAGGTGGCAACACTTTAGGAACAAACTCTTTTAATGATTCAAAAATTACATTGCCTAAGGCAAAAAGGGGGGAGGGGGGGTGTGGGGGGGGAGGGAGGGGGAGGGGGGGGGGGAAAAAAAAAATGGAGTGGATTCCAGGAGTTCCAGATACAGATGTTCTTAGGAGTCAAGAATTTGAAGTGGTCCTCTGGCCAACTAGAAAAGCATGCTCTATTCAAAGTTACAGAACTCCAATCTGCTAGACCCTCTGCAGAAATTTGGACTCAGAATAGATAACACAGTACATAAAATAAGTCACAAGTTGTGAATCTGTTTTAATTTTCATATATTGAAGGTATTGACGATGAATCCAAAAAAAGTTTAAATGGTATTCACACCCAACAAATACATCCATAGGAGGCTGGAGTGGTTGTCCAGTGGGTAGGGCATTTTCCTTGCACTAGGCAGACCAGGGTTTAATCCCATTTCATTCATTCAATCCGAGCCCACCAGCAGTGAATCTGAGGGCAAAACCAGGAGTAAGCCCTGAGCACCACTGGTGTGGACCCCTCTTCCAACCCCTGGGGAAAAGTGGGGAGGTTGGAGGAATAATACAGTGGGAAAAGGTGTTTGCCTTACATGTGGTCGAGCCCCAGGATCCCATATGGTTTCCGAGAATCACCAGGAGTAACTCCTGAGTACATGAGTGCAGAGCCAGGAATAACCCCTGAGCATCACATAGGAAACCAGTCTGCTCACTGAGATGTTGTGCCAAAAGAAATTGTATTGGTTCTATGAACATAATTGAGAAGTTATCATGTCAGACACAATGCAGCACAGTGTGGTAACACGGGAAGCAGGACCCCAGTCTCTAGTCTTAGAAGAACTATGAGTCTAACTAATATTTTAGGTTAAGCAAGGGCAAATATTGGGCAAGTAAATGGGGTAAAATAGCAATGAGTCTGCAGCACAATAAGGACCAACAGAATATTCTTAATCAAAAGAACAATTGCTTTTTTAACACAGTGAAAAATTAAAAGCTGGAACTGAAAATTGAATTATTACCAAACTTATCAAAATTTCCAGACCTGTATTGCTTACCTCAAAGTTAAAGCTTTATTATAGGATATAAATCATAAAAGTATTATGGAAAATATATATGATGTATATATTTACGTGCTTGAAAAACAAGGTACAATAACTGCTAGTATAGAACAATACAAACTAAGAAGACGTTATCAACCCCAAACAGACATTTTCTATCTCAAGACAGAAAACGTTGTACAAGGTCGCATTCTAGTGGGATCACTCCTTGTGAAAACAAGCCACAGCCACTCAGAGAGAGAATGATGTCATGCTACATGAACCAGAGAGCCCCGACTATCCTTGGGTTACAGTGACATGCACTAGTTCATCTAGGTAAGAAGCCCACAAGCTGCTGGACCATTCAAAAACAGAAAGCAGTGCAACTAAGCTCCAAGCTGAAACAAACAAAAAGAGCAGTTAATCACCAATGTAAAGAAATGCCATTTTAAGTACCTTTTCAGTAAAATTGCTTGCCATGCTTAAAAGGAAAATCCAGTCATTTCGTTAGAGCACTATGTTTAGTTAAGCCTTGTGAATTCATCTGATGGTGTTCAGGAAGACATTATCCCAGCCAGGATAATATGTTCTTTAATTAAAAATAGAGCCCATGCACTTTCCTAAACAAGCAAGTACTGCCGATGACGGTGGTCAGATAAAGTAGATCACAGCACAGGGACCCCGTGACCCAGGCATCATTCTCTTACAGGTGACTAGGCTAGCTCAGTAATGGCCGCAGCAATCAGCGCCTCCAGAGCAATCACTGACCATCTCATTGCAAAAGTGATAACATGTACAGGTCTTCCTGTGAGCAGCCTATGTTTTTTACCTCCAACTTTCCCAGGAAAGGGATATTCTTGAAATTTTTCTTTGGCTGTATGAAACAAAATACAGTTTATGTGTTTATTTTAAACCAAAGCAAGTGCATTCGTCTCTTTATAAAAAAAAAAGTGTCTTGGCATGGTCTATTTTGTTCAAACTGACTACGTTTCATTAGTAACACAGCAAGCTAGACTAAAATAAGAAAGAAAGAATATCAGACAAGAGTTGCTTATAATGATTATTTGATCACGTTGATACTATCAGTAAAGGCATTTGGGGATTCTCTCTAAAAGGGGTTTTGGCTGAAAATTGGAAGGTCTCTGTAACTTGGCAGAACGCATGCAAGTTAACTAACACTGCTTTAGAATGTGCTCTCTGTAAGCTCCCTGGACTGTCTTCCAAATGTAGAATGATTGTCCCACAAATAAGCCCATGAGCTAAAACAGAGAATGACCTTATGAGGAAATCTCAACGTGTGTCTGTAGTCACAAAAAAGAGTGGTCTGATCACTCTATCAAGAGTTCTACGAACAATCACCCAACACCTTCGCAGGTGCCTTGCTCCGCTAGGCTTGTGGCACTCATTTAGCCAGCAACAAACAACAAGGACATTCCCCAAGCTCTAGGATGGTGCCATCCACCAGGTCCCCTCAGCACTGATACTATCATCACCCCTTCTTCTTCCACCCAGAAAGGGCTATGTGGGATGTTTTTGTACATTTAAAATTTGGGCCATATAAAATATATTTCTGCCCATATTCTTTCAAATCTTTTAAAGTTGTCCTCTGGACTACTGGATTGTCCTGTTGATTAGTAAGAATAGTTCATTAGTAAGAATTAGTTGATTAGCAAGAATTGTTTTTTGTTTGTTTGTTTTTTCAGTAATGCTCTCAGATTTTTTTTTCTAAGCTGGAATTTTAATTTTCTCTGAGAAAAAGTGAAAATAACAGTTTAAACTGTATTGTTTACTTTCAGAGAAACTGATTCAATCCTGTTGCTTTTATAAAGGCTTTCAGATTATTAAATCAATAACTGGAAATGTTAACTGATTTAAGTTTAGCAGCGACCTTTCAGTGGGTTTTTTTGTTTTTGTTTTGTTTTGCTTTGCTTTTTTTGGATCACACCCGGCGATGCTCAGGGGTGACTCCTAGCTCTGCAATGGCGGTGCTCGGGGACTATATAAGATGCCAGGAATCGAACCCAGATCAACTATGCACAAGGCAAACACCCTACCCACTGTACTATAGCTCCAGCCCCTGTATTCTGGTTTTAAAAAGCTTACCAGAATAAGCAATTTAACATTGCTTAAACCCGTTTATTCTAACTCTGAGTTCTTGGCATTGTCTCAAAGCATCCCTCTGAGAATCTAATAAAAAGTTACGAATTCTCCAAACTGAAATGTAAATACACACAAAAATTTACATGTAATTACAGAGTCTACTGAGACCCTTGAAATACCAGATTAATACTTCCTGCTTGACTTATCCATCATTGTCGTCATTTCACATAAAACAACACATTTTACAAATTGTTCTTGCTTCCATAAATCCTCCCTCTTTTGACTGCTTCCCTCATTACAGCAACTAATGACCCGAAAGAGCAAATTGCACTCTTAGCACTTCTTAAACTGCTCTTTAAAATAAACAACGGGTTTCTTTTGTTGGTGAAGGAAGCTTTGATTTAATAATCTAAACAGATGTTTGGTGAATAATATTCCATAGTAATCAACACAATTAAAACCAAAACTACTGATTAGAAGTTAATTATTTTTTTCATTCTTTTTTTTGGGGGGGTCTGGGGCCAAACCCAGTGGTGTTCAGGACCTACTCATGACTCTGCACTCAGGGATCATTGCTGGCAGAGCCTGCCATGAGGGAATCAAACCAGGGTATTGCAGGTAAGGCAAGTACCTTACGCCCTGTACTAATTCTCCAGCCCCATTTCTTTCTTTCTCTTCTTCTTTTTATTAAACATTTTATTATTCTTTCTCTTCTTTTAAATTAAAAAGCATTGAGAACAGAAGACATACACTGACATACAAAAAATTGCAGTGAATCATCACTTGAAACCATCTTATTGGTAAAATGCATTTAGGCATATTAAAAAAAAACACACATTTGGGTCTAGAATAAAATGTACTGAAAAATATTACCTATCCATAAAAGACATCAAAAGGAGAATCATAAAAGCTTTCTTGGAAAAAATCTAAATTTCCAAAGTAGAAAATAAAGTGTCATTAAGAAGGCATTAAGAAGCCACAGAGAATTCTAAGAAGCTATTATTCCTTTAAATAGTGCCAAATTATTTTAAGTTAAGAAATTTGAGGACCAAGTAACTGCATCAGATTCATAAGATTTAAAGGTTATTATAGCAGTTTGGTAGAGTAAAGAAGGAGGAAAGCGAGATACCCAAAGATTAACAAATCACTGCACATAGGCTGAAGGAAGACTGTTCTGAAAACCCCAAGAAGTGAGATAACGCAGACCTGTAAGTCAGGGGCTCATGATAAAGACAAAGGAAATGTCTGTGAATTTAAACCCTGTGCTCATACTGAAAGCACTAAATTACAAGGCCTGCCTCCATCCTCTGGGAGCACGTACAGCCTAATGAGAAAGATGCAAACAGGTAATTGCAATTCATCATACTAGAGGTCTACACAGAGAATCCTGTGAAAACAAGACCAGAAGGATAAGAAGATGCTTCCTCGAAGTAGGGATGCTGAAATGAGGTTTTAAAGGATGAGGAAATAGGGACGGGGGAGCACTGAGTCAGACTGAGCGTTATAGACAATTATGTGGGCGATTTGGTGTGCTTGGAAGCAATATGCAAGGCTGAAAGTGGCAGTGCTGCAAAATCCTCAGCAAAACACTCACCGTGTGAAATCATCAGCTGGGAAGATGCCAATTGTGAGAGTTGTCAAGGTGAGCATGACAAAACGCACAGAAACAAAAGGCACAAAGGTCTTACCCAATGGAGTAGCCAAGTGCTGTGACAAGAGACATCAGCAGGAGCCCAGGGACGCAGAGAACTGGGAAGGTCCAGAGGTTATGTGAGGGTGAGAAAGACAAATGTGGGAAGTATACCAAAAAGAGTGCATTAAAGTAGGAAACACTGGTCTCTGGGTCTCCAGAAACAAAGCTGTTAGAGTGGTAGTAATAGTCGAGAGAAACAGAGGACCTAAGAAACAGGTAACTGATGACCACTAGGGAAAACAAAGTGAAATCTGTAAAGGTAGTGCAGTAAGGGTGCAAGAGAAGACTACAAGCCAGAGGCTATTGCCATGGTGGGCAGGAGGGACATGAATATGCCATCAAGAGGCAGGAGACCTAGACCCTAACATTTCTTTGCAGTCTTGGACAACTCACATGGTTCTCTTAAGTCTCTCCTATGTTTGTAAGATCAGGAGGCAGGACAATTTGGAAATAAGTACTATGGTTTCTTTTCTTCATGGGGGTGAAGGAGAGCTTCTCATCTGCACTCATGAATTACCCTAGCAGTGCTCAGGGGACAACATGCATTTCCAGGGACTGAACTTGGATTGACCGAATGCAAGACAAGTACCCTACCCACTGTATTATCTTTCCAAGCCCAGTACTAAGGTTTCTTATGGTGTTAAAATATCCATCGACCTATTCTACTTTGAATCTACCTGAATACAAAAATACTGATTCAAAAGTATTTATGTATTTCTGTGTTTATTACAGATATATAATCTCTTGTGCCTGCTGTGACAAGAGACATCAGCAGGGAGCCCAGGGATGCAGAGAACTGGGAAGGTCCAGAGGTTATGTGAGGGTGAGAAAGACAAATGTGGGAAGTATACCAAGAAGAGTGCATTAAAGTAGGAAACACTGGTCTCTGGGTCTCCAGAAGCAAAGCTGTTAGAGTGGTAGTAATAGTCCAGAGAGACAGAGGAGACAAGTTATATCACTTGTATCACTTGTCTTCCCGTTGTTCATTGATTTGCTCAAGCGGGCACCAGTAACATCTCCATAAGTCCTGTCACATTAGTGTAGCCCAAGGGCAACTTCTCACTCCAGGAACATGAAGAGCCTCAAACCATTCCTTCAGGCATGGAAATGAGGTCTATAATTGTTACTGGTTTTTGGCATATCAAATATTACATGGGTAGCTTGCCAGGCTCTGATCATGAGGTGCCCAGGAGGGAAGGCGGGTTCTAGCCCTGGCCCGCCATCCCAGCAGAGCCTCGCAAGAAGAAGCCAGAGGAACCCCCATACCATGAGGGCCGCCATTTTCAACATCCGGACTCCCCAGCTCGTCAGAGCTCCATCCAGCAGACGAGGCCGATCTTTCCCATCTCATCAATACATGCACGAGATGAGAGACTACTACAAGACATTTGTTACTATGAAAAAAAACGTTTCACATAATGGGCTGGAGACACAGTGTAGGAGGTAAAGCACCTGCCTGGCATATGGCTCTTGTTTGAATCCCCAGCACCACTTACAGCCCCCAGAGCACTGCCAGGGTAATTCCTGAGCACAAAGCCAGGAATAGCCCCTCAGTATCACCAACTATGGCTCCTTAAAACAAAAGAGCAGCAAGAAGAAAATTACTTACATTCTTCGTAAACTGGGCAATAGCAATTACCCAAGATATTTAATCAAAGTCAGCAGTTTCAATTTGGGGTGGGGGACTAGGAGGGACAATAAACTCCTAAAGCTAATGCTAAATAAGTGACTTAAGAATGTATTAGGGCCTAAAATATTCAGTACATTTTCCTCCTTTTAAATGATGTTAAGGTTGAGGCCGGAGCGACAGCCCAGTGGGTAGGGTGTTTGCCTTGCATGCGGCTGGCCTATGCCGGCCCAGGTTCGATCCCCGGCATCCCATATGGTCCCCTGAGCACCACCAGGAGTAATTCCTGAGTGCAGAGCCAGGAGTAACCCCTGAACGCCGCGGGTGTGACCCCAAAAGCAAAAAAAAAAAAAAAAGAACAAACAAATAAACTACTTTAAAAAAAAATGGTGTTAAGGTTAAAGCTTCATTATGCGCTCATCAGTTTACTTTTCTTAATTTTTAACATTCATAGCTTTAACTTTTATTTTAAGAATAAACAAACTATGATAGCAAATGAAGACACATTTATCCCACCTCTTCTCCTCAAATTCCATGTGAAATATATTTCTAAAAGGAAAAAAGCAAAAAAAAAAAAGCCAAAAAAATATGAAAGAATATCACAGCAAAATGATGAAGAATGATATATCAAATCAGAGAAGCTTAAAGGCAAGATTAATACACAACGAAAGCATTGGGTTTCGGTCTTACAGTGTTCCAGCACCCATCCCTCCACCAGTGCCCATTTCCCACCACCAATGTCCCAAATTCCCTCACCTAGCCTGCCTCTATGGCAGGTTCTTTATCACTTTTTCTATCGCTCTCTCTCTCTGTCTCTGTCTCTGTCTGTCTGTCTGTCTCTCTCTCTCTCTCTCTCTCTCTCTCTCTCTCTCTCTCTCTCTTTCTCTCTCTCTCTCTCTCTTCCTTCTCTTACATACTGTGGATTGCAATACATACATTTAGAGGTTATCATGTGTACCTTTTTGCCTGTATCCAATGCCCAGTTCTAGACTGTATTATCACTTTCGACAGTTTTAACAGCAGAAGTCTTTCAAAAAAGGCCTTGTTTGTAAATTATTGATGTGCTAGATCAGTCTCACTGAGAGTGCCAATTATGTTAAATGTTTCTTGTTTCTTTTATTCTGTCAGAATGTTTAAATGTGATGGTTTTATTGCTAATTTTTTTTTTGCTTTTTTTTTTTTTTGGGGGTCACACCCGGCAATGCTCAGGGTTTCTCCTGGCTCTGCACTCAGGAAATTACTCCTGGTGGTGCTCGGGGGACCATATGGGATGCCGAGGATTGAATCCAGGCCAGCACAGGCTGGCTGCATCCAAAGGCAAATGCCCTACCCACTGGGCTAGGGCTCCGGCCCCTTATTGCTAATTTTCCCCCTCAATTTTGGGTATTCTTAGCTTGTTTGTTTTTGTATATTATCGAAAATTTGTATGGAGCAGTATAGCTGAAGTATTTACTTCTCAACTCCAGTGGTAATTCATCTGTTTTTACTTCTTGGGGTAACAGGATATTTCACAGACGCTTTCACTGGTTATTAGATAAAAAAGAAGGTTATGACTGGCCAGGGTATTGCTGTAACAAGAATTTATCATCTGCTGAGCATTGAATGTAGGCAAAGGGAATATACATGATAACCTCTAAATGTATGTATTGCAATCCACAATGTGTAAAAGAAGAAAGAGATAGATATCGAGAGACAAGAGAGAGAGAGAGAGAGAGAGAGAGAGAGAGAGAGAGGAGAGAAAGAAAAGTACCTACCATAGAGGCAGGCTGTGGAGGGGGAGGGAATCGGGAACATTGGTGGTGGGAAATGGGCACTAGTGGAGGGATGGGTGCTGGAACACTGTATGAAACCCAAACATGAACATCTTTGTAATTGTATATCTCACGGTGGTATAATAGAAAATTTGGGGGAAAAAAAGAATTTGTCATCTGGATTTCGGGACTCCCTTAACAACTACCTTGCTTTCTGCTAGCTTGCTCTGTTTCCATGGTCTCTACTGGGTCTCTCTGCAGTCAGCAGAAATCACATTTGAAAAACATACATTGATGCATGTTTTTTTTGTGGGAAGCAGGGGAATCTGAGCCTTAGTGCTCAACTCCCCCCCCCCCACTAGTCGTGATCAGGGCTTACTCCTGGCTTTATGCTCAGTCTCAGGGATCACTCCAGCTGTGCGTAGGAGATTATATGTGTTGGGGCTCAAATGAGGGTTGACAAATATATATATATATATATATATAAAGAAACACCAAGATACGCAAATAACCCAAGTGCCTAATGACAAATGAGTGGAAAAAGAAAATGTGGTATAGGGGCTAGAGCGAGAAAAGAGGAAGACACTTCACTTATCGGCCAGAGCCTTGGTTCTCACTCCCCACACGCCCAGGGATCACTCCAGATATAAAGCCAGGCCCCGAGCACTGTCGAGTGCAGCCCAAACCTCCTTCCCCACACATCACCCTAAAAAGATTCTATATATATGAAATATTTCCTATATTTTATATATAGACATATGTAATAGTTTATGAATAGTTGGTCATAAGAAAAGACAAAATTTGCAATTTACAACAACAAAAATGGAGTTGGGGGTATAATATAAAGTGAAATGACTAAGAAAAAGAAAAAATCATCTGATGATCTCACCTATCTGTGGGATATAAAAAAGCAAAAAGAAAGAGAACAGAGAAAACTAACCCCAAACCAAGTCATGGATTTGGATATCAGAACAGAGGCTGCAAGAGCGGGAGATTAGAATTGTATTAGAGTATATGTGGAAAAGAATTTTGCAAACACAGTCAAACCAGAATTTTTTTTCACCTAACTCCTTTTTCTTCCATCACTCAAATTAGAATTGAAATTGTTAATGATAATAATAATAATAATACCAGGTTGATAGTGACTACATATTAATGGAACACTAATCGAGGAGGCAAATAAACTCCTAAGTCTACAAAGGGAAGAAATTAATTTTAATTCTTTATTAATTCTCCATTTGCTATTAATTCATTCATTAAAATACGTTTAACATTTTGTTACTGAATTTGTTTTAAGGATATTAATTAGTGAATTCAAAATTTCACATTATCTTCTAAAACCTCAGGCAAGGAGCCAGAGCAATCAATATATAGGGCATTTGCCTTTCACGTGGCCAAGGTGGGTTCGATCCCCAGCATCCCACAGGGTCCCCAAGCACTGCCAGGAGTGATTCAAGGGCAGAGCCAGGAGTAACCCCCTGAGCATCACCGAGCATGATCCAAAAAGCAAAAAAATAAATATAATCTCAGGCAGTAGTTTCTTTTCTGAAAAAAATATAATTCGCTTTAGTTAAAAGATTTATCATTGTCTTCCCATTGTTCATTGATTTGCTCGAGTGGTAACTATCTTTTAAAATCTAAAAACAGAAGTCAATTTCTAAAAATATTTCACTGTAACAGATCTTACATGATAACTGATTTTTAAATACCATCGGTGTGGGGGGGAGGACTGGAGCAGCAGAGAGACAGTATAGTGGGCAGAGCACTTGTCTTGCACATGACCAACACAGGATATCAATCCATAGTCCCTGAGACCACCAGGAGTAATTCCTGAGTGTAGAGCCAGGTAATCCCCGAGCACCACCAAGGGTTTTTCTAGGTGTGGCCCAGAAAAAATTAAAATCTCTGTGGTGGAATATAGCATTTTGAGATCAACAAAAAAAACAAATTCTCCATTAAAGACTGTCTTTTAGTTGGTGGGAATGTTGACTGGTACAGCCTTTCTGGAAAACAATACAGACATTCCTCCAAAGACTAGAAATTGAGCTCCCATTTACTCAGCCATAACACTTCTGGGGATATACCCTGGGCAGCCCAAAAACACACAGCGGAAACACCATCTGCACTTTTATTTTCATAGCAGTACTGTTCACAATAGCCAGAAATCTGGAAAAACCAGTGTGCCTGAGAACTGATGGCTGGATAAAGAAACTTTGGCACATCTATACAATGGAATACTATGCAGCTGTTAGGAAAAGTGAAGTTATGAAATTTGCCTATAAATGGATGGACATGGAGAGCATCATGTTGAGTGAAATGTAGAAGAAGAGAGACAGATATAGAATAACTGCATTTACTTGCATGACATAAATATATATATATTTGTACATATTATGATACCAATATCCAAGGTCAGGCGAAACATGGAACAGGAGGTCTTGTCAAGGTGGAAATTATCACAAACGTGTGGGAGTCAGAGGCTAGGTAAGACAGAGAATGGAATAGTGTGCTAATAATTGTCGCAAGTGCTAATACCAACCTAGAACTGAGCATTAAAGTGCTAATACCAACCTAGAACTGAGCATTAAATACAGGAAAAAAGATACACATGACAACTTCTTAATGTATGTTCTGTAATCCACAATGTGGAAGGGAAGGAAAAGAGAAAGAGAGAGAAAGAGAGAGAAAAAAATAACCTGCCATAGAGGCAGGCTATGGGAGAGGGAGGGAATCTGGGACATTGGTGGTGGGAAATGGACACTGGTGGAGGGATGGGTGCTGGAACACTATGGACGGAAACCAAATTATGAGCATGTTATCAACATCTTTGTAACTGTATATCTTACAGTGGTATAATAAAATATTAAAAATAAATAATAAAAAGGCTGTCTTTTAAACATAAATTCAATACAAAATCAACCAAATCAATTAGCACTCAGTAGTCAAAATGTTATTTCAGAAACACTTTACATAGCAGAAACAAAAATAAACCCTAACACTGTCTTGTAGCTATTATCATGGGAAGTATGATTCATAGTATTTCACCTTCAAAACAGAAGCATATTGAAGCTACTCACTTAGAAAAACAGTAAATAAAGATTATTTCTATGTGAGTAAGGAAGTTTCCTCACATGTGCTTGAGTGTTTAAATTGGGGAGAAGAGAAGAAACTACCAATCAAAAGCTGGAGTGATGGGGCCAGCGTGGTAGTACAGTGGGTAGGGTGTTTGCCTTTCACGCAGCCAATCCATGTTTGATCCCTGGCATCCCATATGGTCCCTGGCATCCTATATGGTATATGGTCCCCTGAGTACCACCAGGAGTAATTCCTGGTGGTATTACACCAAGAGGGCAGAGCCAGGAATAACCCCTGAGCATTACCAGGTGTGACCCAAAGAGAAAAAAAAAAAGCCAAGTGAAAGTATAGCAGGTAAGGACTTGCTTTGCACACAGCAGACTCTGTTCCAACCGGCATCCCAAATGGCCCCCTGAGCACTTCCAGGAGTGATTCCTGAGTGCAGAGCCAGGTGGGTGTTATCCCTGAGCATCACCAAGTGTGACCTAATAAGTTCTGAAAATAAAAAAGATCTCCTTTCTTAAAAGATCTCTTTTAAGAAAGAAAAAAATTATATATGAACATATGCACACACACACACACACACACACACACACACACACACACACACACACACACACACACATATATATATATACAGGTTTGACCTGAATTCTGCTATATGTCAGATTCTTTCTCTAGCTCCACTAGTTCATCAATGTCACTTGGTTGTGAAAGTCACAGAGATGACATTCAAGAAATGCACAAAAACTTCGATCCTGGTCAGACATGAAATGCTTATGCTCCAGCGCTCCTGCTGAGCAGTGATGAGCCCTTTCATTGCCTGATAACAGCATCTCGGAGGGCGGGCCTGACGCTTTCAGAAAAAATCATCCCAGGAGGGAATCTGATAGAGACTCATTAACAAGCCCCTGAAAGGATGTGCTTTCTCTCTTAGCTCACTATTCCAATGACTTCACTCAGCTCACATTTCAATTCATCTGAAAAATGAAAAGAGGTTAATGTGTCCTTTGTGGGCCAGTCAGGAGGATCAATTTCAACTCCCCTAGGTGAACTACTCACATAAATTTCCAAAGCTCAAAATTATCTAAGGAAACGGTACGTGCATAGCCATCCCAGTGGTCAGATTGCACAGTTCGAATACTTAGTACGAAAATATGAACACCGTCACAATACTCACTTTTAGTTTCTTGTTTAATTTACAGCAGTATCTGTACACCATTGCCAAGTTCAGAGGTCCAAAATCTGCATAGAAACTGAGATTTTAAAAAAACAGTATTTAGTATAAATGTAATTTCCAGTCATCTCTATGCTCATTTTTATTTTCACTAGCTTTGTCATCAATTTTCAACTATCTTCAGGAATTAAGTTCAGCTTACAAGTGACTCATAGTCATCCAAATTCCTAGTTTCATTCTGCTAATAACACCCTCCCGGTGACTATCACTGGCCTCTTAACTGGAGCTGAGTGAACAGCCTCAAGTTCTACCTCCATTTTCCCCCTCTACTGAGACATTCACAGAATGGAAAAGTAAGCAATGAAAGCACCAACATGAGCGTACCAGGGATGTGGTCTGTGCTTCATCTCCTTATTATCAATCTAGTCCTAAAGCTCCAATAGTCCAGGCTCCAATCCAAACACACACATTCAAACAGTGGTTTCAAGTCTCGACTCACAAACCCAGGAATCTTTGTCAGCTTTGCTCTGCCTGAACGTGGACTCATCTTCCTCTCTCCAACACCCACTTGCACCTTTCTGTTAGTCACAAACCTACATCTTTCTTGCCCAGTTATACATTTAACTGAGCAGCCTGTAAAAGACGCCTGGCACATGCTTGTCCGTCTCTAACTCCCTCTTGGACCTTATCTCTCCAGGTCTTTCTATCTCCTGTGATTCAGTGTCTAACCTCATGAGTATTTTCTTCAAATGAGCTATCCAGAGTCAAAACGTTTTGCTTCTCTCTAGTCACTAAGCCACAGAACCTCCCAATTACAATGCAAAAATATTAATTTCTCATATCCCAAAAAAGCTGATGCTCCAAGTTATTCCTTCCTTTCTAATTTCTACTTTTGCAACCAAAGTCCAGATCCTTTTTTTTTTTTTGGGGGGTCACACCCGGCAATACTCAGGGGTTTCTCCTGGCTCTGCACTCAGGAATTACTCCTGGCGGTGCTCGGAGGACCATATGGAACGCTGGGGATTGAAACCGGGCGGCACAGGCGGCTGCGTGCAAAGCAAACGCCCTACCCGCTGGGCTATCCCTCGGGCCCCCAAAGTCCATATCTTTATTTATTTATTTTTGCTTTTTGGGTCACACCCGGGGAATGCTCAGGGGTTTCTCCTAGCTCTGCACTCAGGAATTACTCCTGACGGTGCTCGGGGGACCATATGGGATGCAGAGGATCGAACCCGGGCCAGCATGGTCCGCCCCGTGCAAGGCAAAGGCCTACCCGCTGGGCTATCGCTCCGGCCCCTAAGTCCATATCTTTAATCTCCCAAATTTTCTGTTTAAATTCTCTCCCTAATAAATAAATAAATAAATAAATAAATAAATAAATAATTCTTTCCCTACTCTCCAGTCATTCTCTATTCCATCCTATATTATGACTAACACCTTCTTACATGTCCCTCCACTACTCAAAAATGTTTCATTGCTCTTTATTCCTTGACCCAGCAATCCAAGCCTCACATATCATATACTAGCTTCCATGCTGACTTTATCTCCTGACAGGTCCTACATACAAACTTCATTGCAACAAACTTGTCCATTCCTTATTTTTTATACTCCAAGCATTTTTATAATCCAAGCCTTCATTCACATTAGCCTCTTGGCCCTTATCCTTTTCCTCTAGGTTCCTCAAAAGCTAACTCAAGGCCAGAGTAATAGTACAGTTGGTAAGCCATTTCCTCTTGCACTTGGCCGACGAGGGTTTGATCACTATATGGCCCCTGAGCACCATGTGGTTTTCCTTTTCCTTTTTGGGTCACACCTGCGATGCTAAGGGGTTACTCCTGGCTCTTCGCTCAGGAATTACTCCTGACGGTGCTCGGGACCATTTGGGATGCCGGGATTGAACCCAGGTTGGCTGTGTGCAAGGCAAAATCCCTACTCGCTGTACTATCGCTCTGGCCCCTAATTTTTGAGTACAGAGCCAGGAATAACCCATGAATATTGCCGGGTATGACCCAAAAAGGCACAAAAAAAAAAAAAAAAGGAAACCCTACTTTCTCCACAAATCCTTTCCAACCACGCTGTGAAGGATTACCTTCTCTCAAAGTTTCCAAATTAGATAGATAGATAGTACAGTTGGTTGGGTGCTGCCTATCATGCTGATAACCCAGGTTTAATCCTTGGCACTACATTTGGTCCTCCATCACAACCAAGAGTAATTCCTGAGTGCAGAACCAGGAATAACTCCTGGCCCTATAAACCAAAAACAACAAAAGTTTCCAAAACATACCAGCTGACCCACATTTGGTCAAACGTATACACTATCCTATACTCTGAAGTATCATTTTTCTGTACAGAGCCTACCATTCTGACTACAATGTAAGTCCCTGCAGGGACTACACCTTATACATTAAGTGCTTCAGATGTCCTACTCACTATGTAGAACCTCAACAGATGAATCTTCAGTATGAATATCTTGCTCTCGAGGTTCAATCAAGTTCAACTTAACATAGATCATATATTTACTAAATAGCAACAAGCTTCTTTTAAAAATATCACAAAATACATTTTGAAAATACATATGATCCAGGCCTTTCTCTCCTCAATTGCACAACCATAAATGTCATTATAATACATCAATTGTGTCAATAAACACCTGCCTTGTGTAAGAACACTAAACTTGAGCCAGAACGATAGTACAGGGATTAAGGCTCTTATAGGGAAAACTAAATCAAATACACACTTCATCCTTAAATTGAATTACATTCTCCAACATGGTAGCCCCAGAAACATGCACTACTTAAGTGTAAATTGTTATAGTAATTAATTGAAAATGCAGAATTCCCATCATCATTTCAAATGTTCAAAAGTCACAATGACTGATTGCCAAAAAAAGAAAAACTAGAAATGCAAATATGTTTCCTGGTATGGGCTTGGAGAGATAGTACAGCAGGTATGGTGCTTGCCTTACATGTGGCTGACCCACGTTCAATCCCTAAGCATCTCCAGGTCCTATTTTTAGATAATCAGTAATAAGCCCTGAGCATCCCTGATATAGCCCAAACACTGACGACACAGACAGACAGACAGACACACCCACACACACACACGTTTTCTGACATTGCAGAAAATGTTCTGTATTGATAAACAACCAAGATCAAGGTGAAAACAATTTAGAGATCACTAGAGAAGATACTCTGGTGAATGAGTGAAATAAAATGTTTGAAGGCTTCTGAGATCTCTCAATATTTTCCAACATAGAGATTAGGCCCTGATGATTCTTGTCTCCTTCTGATTAAGAGGATTCAATTTCCAAAAAGCCCATTTCAGACCTAGAACAGATGGCAGAAAAATATAAGCTCTAGGTTCGCTTCACTCCTTGACCACCCCCAAAAGAGACAGGTTCCTATATATAGTGCTGTTTGTTTGCTTTTGTTTGGGAACCACCCTGCCGTGATCAGAGCTTACTCCTGGCTCTGAGTGCAGGGATCACTCCTGGTGGGGTTCAGACCACATAGAATACCAGGATCGAACCAAGTTGGGCATGTGCAAGGTCTGCTGTACTATTGGTCTAGCCAAGACATATTGCTATAAAAGCATTTAAAAAGGATTAGATAGGGGGCGGAGCGATAGCCCAGCGGGTAGGGCGTTTGCCTTGCGCGGCGCCGGCTCATGCCGGCCCGGGTTCGATCCCCGGCATCCCATATGGTCGCCCGAGCACCGCCAGGAGGAATTCCTGAGTGCAGAGCCAGGAGAAACCCCTGAGCATTGCAGGGTGTGACCCAAAAAAGCAAAAAAAATAAAAAAAAATTAAAAAAAAGGATTAGATAGCTAAAATAAATTAAAATAAAGAAGGTATTCTTTTTTCTATTTATTGCCATGTCAGTGATAGAACCCAAGAGTTTTGTGTGTGTGTGTCTGTCTGTCTGTCTGTATCTCTCTGTCTCTTTCTCACACACACATACACACACACACACACACAAACACACACACAGAGCAAGTGCTCCCCCTGAGACTACTATCCCTGATCTCCCCACTCTTGCTTATATGGGGCAGCGGAATCTGGTCTCATCTGGAAAGGGAAAACCAAGGTTATGTTCTTTTATCATTTCAGCATTCCCTTAGCTTCCCCTCCAGATATATAAATGAATGAAGGAATGAACAGTGAAAACCTGTTCATCTGTTTTGTGTAGTTAAAATCAAATTGTTTCTCCTGTTTTGACAAAAAAACATTTAAAGAATTGCATCCTGGGGTCAGAGAGAATGCTTTGCTTATAAGAGGCCTAGATGCAAGCCGTGTTTTATCCCCCACGTTGCAGGGTTCTCTGAGAACTTCCCCCGAGCACTTTGGGGAGCAACCCTTGACTACGGAACTGGGAGTAGACCCTGAGCACTGTGAGGAGTGAACCAAAAATAATGAATGAATGAGTAAACTGCATTCTGCAAGTGGGGAAGGGACAGAAAGGACCACCATTTCTCTCAAAGTGGCTCCTTAAGGAAGGGAAAGAACTTTGCTCCCAGAAATCGGCAATGATTTCCACAGAGATGGGGAACAAACCCAGAGAACAAAAAGCAGTTTCATAAAATCCAGAACACTGACATCACTAGTTACTTGTCTGCATAAAGTTTGACATTTGTTGTGCCCACAGAGGAAAGGGAAAATCCTTTAACAGCTCTCAATGCTGTCCTCTGAGACAAGATACAAGACGTATCAGGAAGCCTATTGTACTTAACACCTCCTTTTTGGGGTGGGGGAGTGGGGCTGAGTCCACACTCAGCTATGCTCAGTCTACTCCCTGGCTCTCTGCTCACGGTTTGCTCTCCGTGGTATGGGATGGGTTGATATGTGTGCTAGGGACTGATCTCAGGTCACTCACATACAAAACAAGCTCCTTACCCTGTACTATCTCTCCCTGCACTTAGCACCTCCTTAATCAAGCAGCAGCAACACCATAGAAGGTTTCACTTCCTCGTTTTTGTAAGAAAGAGTTATGGTGCTTTCATTTTCTGTCAAAGGACAAATCAGAGGACCAGAGAGATAGTACAGCAGGTAGGGCATTTGTCTTGCACATCTGGGTTTGATCCCTGGCACTACATATGGTCCCCCTGAGCCTACCACGAGTGATCACTGAGCACAGAGCTAGGAGTAAGCCCTGAGCATCACTGGGTATGTTCCCAAAAAGCAAAATTAATTAATTAAAAATAAAATAACAAATCAGAGGCATCACGGAACCTTCCAGCATCAGGGTTTGTGACTCATTCTTTGGAGCAAGCAATAAATTAAAAACCACTCCCAGTCTCAGATTAGCAAAATTCAAAAAGATTTCTTCCAGAATGCACCTGTGAGATTCAACTTCACTCCCACCAAAACACTCTCAGACACAGTGTCTTCACCTCTTTATTCAAAGGCAGATCATGAAGGCAAGAGGATCGTGCTAACAGTATGGAAACCAGGTGGAAACCAGGATGATGACTGATCCCCTGACATCAAAGACTGGCCCTGCTCATGCTTCATGAAGCTAAGGTGCTGCAAAGGAAAACAATTATTCTAAACCCTGCAACGATGATCCCGTTACCTCTGTAAAGTCTGAGAATTAAAACCAGGACCTCTAAGAAAGTATGGCACAAAAAGGGCAGCCTCCACCTGCATCGCTCTCTGGCCTTGGTCTCCATTTGCACCACTTCCCCCATTTAGTCCTAATAGCCCCGGCCGAGGCATTTCTCTCCGTTCCTTCCCCAGGCCTGTCACACCCTGATCACCATCTACTCATCCTAAAGCCCAACTCCTGCCAAACTTCTTCAGGTTATTTCTTTCTGTGTGTGTGCGGCAAGACACACTACCTGCTAACGTATCAGAACACACACACACACACACTGTCGTTCAGTGCTTTTATTTATTTTTTTTTTTTTTGCTTTTTTTTTTTGGAGGGGGTCACACCCAGCAATGCTCAGTGGTTTCTTCTGGCTCTGCACTCAGGAATCACTCCTGGCGGTGCTCAGGGGGACCATATGGGATGCCAGGGATTGGGTCGGCATGGGCCGGCCACGTGCAAGGCAAATGCCCTGCCCGCTGGGCTATCGCTCCGGCCCCGTTCAGTGCTTTTAAATAGCTGTCAATCCCTCCTCCTTCTGAGCTTTTACAAATAATCCTTAGTGCAAATATTTGATTAATATCCTTCCTACCACCCACCCAGCCTACAAACTCCATGAGAACAGGGCTGGATTCAATTTCCCTTGCTCTTGTTTTCAGAGACACAGAGACCACTGGGTAACTCAATCAGAGTGGTTCATCTGCAGCAACACTCCGTTCTTCCATCCTAACCCTTCTAAACTGTACCTCAGGTTAAACTGTGGAAAGGGACTAAAGATGTCCCATTTTACTAGTTTCAGGTACAGAAAAATAAATAGGTGAGGCTGGAGCGATAGTGCAACAGATAGGGTGTTTGCCTTGCACACGGCCGAGCAATGTTCAATCCTGGGCATCCCAAGCACCTCCAAGAGTTATTCCTGAGTGCAGAGCCAGGAGTAAACCCTGGGAATCGTTGGATGTGACCGAAAAAGCCAAATAAATAAACTGGCAAAATTTGCCTCCAAAACAACAAAATTGGGCAGGGGATGGGGGAGACCATGATCTGGGAAGATGCTGGCAGAAGAGGGAAGGTACTATTTTATAAGGCCCCGGTCAGAGCTCCCTAGAAAAGATCTTTTAAATTGTTATTTCTCTCTCTCTCTCTCTCTCTCTCTCTCTCTCTCTCTCTCTCTCTCTCTCTTTCTTTCTTTCTCTCTCTCTTTATCTCTCTCTTTATCTCTCTCTCTTATTTTGAGGGAGGGGAAGTTTGTCTTAAAAATTTGTATTAACTGGGGCCAGAGCAATAGTACAGCTGGTAGGGCGTTTGCCTTGCACGTGGCCAACCCAGGTTCAATCCCCCGGCATCCCATATGGTCCCCAAGCACCACCAGGAGTAATTCCTGAGTATAGAGCCAGGAGTAACCCCTGAGCATTGGTGGGTATGACCCAAAAAGAAAAAAAAAAATATTGATTCAGTTGTAGAGACTCAATTATTTGATTACCAAGACTGCCAGAAGTAATTCCTGAGTGCAGAGAAAAGAGTAACTCCTGAGCATTGCCAGTGTGATCCAAAAGCAAGAAAAAAAGAATCCTCAATTCTGAAACCTTAGCAGTCCGGAATATAAGTGAGAATCACAAATAAGCCAAAAACAAAGTCCTATTGTTTCTTCTACAGCCTGCAGTGTACCCACGCCCCATGCTGTTTGTGAAAGCATCAACCTCACACAACATACAGTTGGTTTTACTCTGCTGCAAATGCAATAGCTGGCATCTATGCCCATAGACTATTCAGGCGGGAGGGAGTGTTACAGAGGCAAGCACTGACAGTAATGTCAAAGGTTAACTGGACCGTAAACGTCACCCAGAAAGTATTCAATGCATATCAGTTCAGTAAGAACTGACTGAATAGACATAAACAGCTCAAGACACAAAATGTTTAGCAAGCAAGCATCATCTGATACATAAGCAGAGAACTTCTGGAGACCTTAAAACTATTCTGAATTACAGAACAACAATGTGATTACAAACAATGTGGCAGAGTGTATGCATCACAGGCGTAAAAAGCAAACTGCAGGGGCTGGAGAGATGGCACAGCGGGTAGGGTGTTTGCCTTGCACGTGGCCAACCCAGGGTCAATTCCTGGCATTCCATATGGTTCCCCAACCACCACCAGGAGTAATTCCTGAGTGCAGAGCCAGAAGTAACCCCTGAGCATTGCTGGGTGTGAGCCAAAATGCCAAAAAAAAAAAAAGCTGAAATTCATAAACTATTTTAAAATACAGAAATGCAGATTTATTTTAGAAAGGTTTTCATAAATTATAAACTTTTTGATATTTCAAGATGTAGTTCTCTAATTCCTTGAGAAGCTGGTCCACAGAAATGTCATTATTTGGATGAGTAAACGGAAACTGGAAATAAAGCCTCTTTTCTTTTTTTTTTTTTTTTTTTTTTAAGTATTTTATTATACCACCGTGAGAAATACAAATAAAAAAGATATACAATTAAAAAGTTCATGTTTGGGTTTTGGTCATACAGTGTTTCAGCACCCGTCCCTCCACCAGAGCCCATCTCCATACAAATAAAAAAGATATACAATTAAAAAAGTTCATGTTTGGGTTTTGGTCATACAGTGTTTCAGCACCCGTCCCTCCACCAGTGCCCATCTCCCACCAACAACATCCCCGGTTCCCTCCCCCTTCCCCAGCCCTGCTCCATGGCAGGTTCTTTATTTCTTTGCCTTTCTCTCTCTTTCTCTTTTCCTTCCCTTCCAGACTATGGATTACAGAACATACATTAAAAGGTTGTCATGTGAATCCTTTTGCCTCTATTTAATGCTCAGTTCTAGGTTGGCATTAGTACCCTCGACTATTATTAGCACCCTGTTCCATTTTCTGTCTTACCTAAACTCTGACTCCCACACGTTTGTGATAATTTCCACCTTTGACAAGACCTCCCGATATATGCTTCACTTGACCTTGGATATTGGTATAATATGTACATATATATTTATGCCATGCAAATAAATGCAGTCATTCTGTATCTGTCTCTCTCCTTCTGGCTAATTTCGCTCCAACATAATCTTCTCCATGTCCATCCATTTATAGGCAAATTTTATAACTTCATTTTTCCTAACAGCTGCATAGTATTCCATTGTGTAGATGTACCAAAGCTTCTTTATCCAGTCATCGATTTTCGGGCACTCTGGTTGCTTCCAGATTCTGGCTATTGTGAATAATGCTGCTATGAACATAAAAGTAGGGATGGTGTTTCCGCTGCGTATTTTGGTGTTTCCCAGAGTAGATTCCCAGGAGTGGTATGGCTGGGTCAAATGGGAGTTCAATTTCTAGTCTTTGGAGGAAAGTCCATATTGTTTTTCCAGAAAGGCTGTACCAGCCAGCATTCCCACCAACAATGGATGAGTGTCCCCTTTTCCCCACATCCACGCCAGCACTTGTTGTTCTTGCTCTTTTGAATATGTGCCAGTCTCTGTGGTGTAAAGTGGTATCTCATTGTTGTTTTGATTTGCATCTCTCTGATGATTAGTGATGATGAGCATTTTTTCATATGTTTTCTGGCCATTCGAATTTCTTCCTTGCTGAAGTTTCTGTTCATTTCTTCTCCCCATTTTTTGATGGGGTTGTTTGTTTTCTTTAAAGCCTCTTTTCTGAACATCATATTAAAGTTTTAGAGCCCAGCACTGTAGTTCAATGGTGGAGGCGCAAGCCTTCCAAGAATAAGACCCCTGGCAAGAACCCTGACATCAAAAGCATAAATGAATGTTATCACAAAGAACAACTTCAAACTGGCCCAGTATCCAAATCCCCAACAGAAGATGAAGATCGTTAAGACCCAAATGATGGGGGGCAGAGTGATAGCACAGCATGGAGGGTGTTTGCCTAGCACATAGCTGACCCAGAATTAGATCCGCAGCATCCCATATGGTCCCCTGGGCACCGCCAGGAGTAATTCCTGAGTACAGAGCCAGGAGAAACCCCTGAGCATCATTGGGTATGACCCAAAAAAGGAAAAAAAAAAAGGTAAGTGAAAGAAACACTTGAATAAATACTATCACCTATACAAATGATTTCCTATAAAAGAATTTACTCTCAGTGCTGGAGCAATAGTATATTTTGGATTTGTTAATGCCTCCAAAAGGAGCAAGGCTGGGGCCAAAGTGATAGCACAGCGAGTAGGGCATTTGCCTTGCACATGGCCAACGTGGGGTTCAATCCTCGGCATCCCACATGGTCCCTCAAGCACGACCAGGAGTAGTTCCTGAGTGCAGAACCAGGAGTAACCGCTGAGCATCGCGAGGTGTGACCCAAAAAAAAAAATTCATTCTCAATCACAAACCACTGTAATCATTAAATGTTTCCACTCGTCAGAGACTAAAAATATCACTTGATCACTTGAATCCCGTTATTCATCAATTTGCTCGAGCGGGTGCCAGTAACATTTCCATTGGACCCTATCACGTGCAAATGTAACCCAATGGCATCTGGTTGATTCAGGAATATGAAGAGCCTCAAACCATTCCTTCAGGGTCTTAACAAGGGAGTCTGACCATCTTGTAGGTGGGCGGCCACGTGATCTTTTGACATCCCGTGGGATCCAGTCGGTAACGGCTCTAGTCCAGCGGTTGTCTCCAAATCGCATTACATGTCCAGCCCATCTGATTTTCAATGCCTTGGCAAACGAGACAGCATCCCTGATTCTGGAATAGCGACGGAGGTCAGAAATCCGGATTCCTTCTCTCACTTGAGTGAGGCGTGATAGTCCAAGCATAGCTCTTTCGATGCCTCTCTGGGAGACCCGAATAGCATTCTCATCCTGCTTTCGTAGGGCCCAGGTCTCTGAGGCGTATGTTAATGCAGGGAGAATGGTGGGGTCGAAGAGATGTGCCCGGAGCCGGAGGTTCTTTGTCCTTTTTAGCTATTTCTTCAATGCCTTTGAAGGCATTCCATGCCGCTCTCTTCCTCCTGCGCAGCTCAGGTTTTAGGTCGTTCATCATGTTGACTTCTCGACCTAGGTACACATAACTGCTGCATTCAGAGATGTTTGTTCCATTAATGCTTGAGCCTAAGACACAGGTACACCCGGCAGAGCAGAAACCAGCTTTGCCCGTTGCGGCGCGCAGCCACTGTGCAGCCGCGCGATTTACCTCCAAATTACCATATGTATTCTACCCACCCCTCTGAGAGAGCCCCACAAAGTAATGAGAATATAGCGCCCGGATGGCAGAGCCTGGCAAGCTGTCCAATGCGTGTTCGATATGCCAAATCCAGTAACAAAAATGTTTATTTTCCTGACCCCGAAAGAGCCCTTAATACGGCAGCAGTAAGAAAGGCAAACAAGCAGTGCCTGATAAAATTAAAAATATCTTGTACTTTAATAGAGCAGTGTTTATTATGGTTGTCATTCAATTCTTTTTTTATTTTGAGGCCATACCAATGGTGCTAAGGGCTTATTCCTGGCTCTGAACTCAGAGATTACTCCTGACAGGATTGGGAAACTATATGTAGTTCCAGGGGTTCTAACCCAGGTCAGCCATGTGCAAGGTAAGCACCCGCTGTACTATCACTGGGACCCTGTCAAAAACTTATTCTTTTAAGGCCTTGGAAATAGTTTCTTGATTAACAAAACCAGAAATGGGGACCCGGCATCAGGAGGCAGGTGTATGCCTTGCATAACTTAAGCCCTGGGTTCGATCCCTGGCAACCACTCCCAAAAAGAATTGAAATAAGGGTCAGAAAATTGTACAATTGTTGGATGACAGGGTTAGCAAGTTTGGGAACTTTGTTGTTTTGCCCACTCCCAGCTTAATCTATTTAAGCCAAGGTTCATTCTAATGAGACCTCTCTTCTATGTAAACACTGCTAGAGGGTGTGGCAGTTACAGAAGTCACCTTGATTGAATAACTTCTGACTTATACATCTACTAAGACTTCTATGCTTTCTAGATTGGGCACAGCTCCTCTTTATACCCACTGCATCCAGCGTGGGACAGTTAGAATTTACCAGGGAGACTACCACCCTGGCTACGTTGAGACTATAGGAAGACTATAGGAAGGATCATACTAGTTTGCTCTAAGTAGGTGAGTGTGACCCTTTCAGTACACGAGAACAAGATACTCAGAATCACCCTGGTGCAGATAATAATAAGAAGGACCTTGTGGGTACCATCTAGATTACATGAAGCTCATGAAGTTAAGATGTATTACTTTATACCAGCCCCCTCTCTCTCTCTCTCTCTCTCTCTCTCTCTCTCTCTCTCTCCAGTGTTTACATAAGATATAATCTCAAAAGATGAGATTAGTCCTTGGTGTAACCTTTGTTTATACCTGCAATAGGGTGTGGCATTGCTCTTCTACACTCTGTTTAGGTTCTTTGTTGACATGACCCTCCCTGTATTACTTGGGGTATACAAGGGGACTGACTTGAGGCTCCTTTGCCTTTTAGCTTCCGACTTTTTGGCTCCTGAGACTTTTGGCTTTCAGCTTTAGGCTTTTTGCTCTTTGGCCTTTTGCTCCTTCTTCTGGGTAGGACTCATCTCGGGTGAGATCCTCTCTCTTTGGGGTGGGAGATTCAGGCTCTTTTGTATGGTCTAACCCGGACCAGAGCTAGAGTTTGTTCATTACATTGGAGTGCTGTGGAAGAGCTTTTGTACTATTAAAAGCCTTTATGAACTGCGCTGGACTCGTGAGTTTCCATCCGTTCCCCTGGCGTCCTCCGAGGTAGAAGAGAACTTCTATCCTGACACTGTCGGGAACCCCGCGGCATCCCCGACATACAATGGACAGGGAGCTTGCCTTGCACTCTGCCAACCTAGATTCAATCCAAGGTAGGTCCCCTGAGAAGCAGCAGGAGTAACTCCTGAGTGCAGAGCCAGGAGTAATTACTGAGCATCACCAGGTATGATTTCCCAAAAAAAAAGCAGACAAAAAAAAAATCACAAAAGGCAAAAATTCCTTTTACTTTCATTGCACTTTTTTCCATTCCTCTGTGCTCTACCAAAACCAAAGCCACAAAAGGCAGCTCCCCAATTCACATACACCACCTAGTACATCCTTTATCCCAGCTGCCTAAGTCAGCCCCAAATACATTCAATGTAGCCTCTCCCCTACCTAGCTTTTCTGTTCCCGTTGCAACAACCCTAATTCTACCAGAGCCTAACAGACCCCAGTCTCTCAGCCCTGGAATTACATACCCTAACATCCTACCATTCATAAACCAGCAGAACTGAGATCAAAAGACTTTCCACAATCCAGCCCCCCAGTAACGTGTCTGGTCTCCCCCAGGACGGCTCTACGTTCAAATACTATTCCCTCACTAAATCTTGCAACTCACAACACTGAAATTTCTCCTTTTCTTTCCTACCTTCTTCACTCACGTCCAAGTAAAATTTCTTAAGCACCAACTCTGGGCCATACACTCTGCTAGGTGTAGGGAATACAGTGGTAAGAAAAACAGGTAGGACTTGCCCTGGCAGAGATCATAAAATTCTCCCTTGGCTCTAACACACCCTACAAAAAGCTAGTTCAAACGTTCACTGTAGAATGTCTTGATCACCCTGAGTTTAATCTCTTCCTTTGTTGAATTTCTCATAGGTGTATTTGCAGCTTTTGTCTTACACTGCCCCCAAACTACATCTGTTTCCAATTCCTTCTTTGTGTATTTATGTGTTCCCAAGGCATTAGCACAAAACTCTGCCCAAAAATCTGTCCCATCTAAATGTCAGTTCCTTATGACTTTAACCATTTACAAGTTCTTAAGTTGCCCTTTTTCATTCACATAAAAATGTCGAGTCTTGCTTCTTTTTCTTCTCAATAAAGCACATAGGTGATCTGAGCAGTGGCTATGTGAAAGTCATTTACTTTTTGGTTTTGGAATATGTTTATGAACTTCCAAATGAGAACATCTGATGGCTTAGGCATCTGCTTCAAACAAAATAATGAAGCCGCCCCATGGTGACCTGGCTTAGAAAGAACTTGGCTGGCAGACCGCACCCTGTGGGTCTCGCCTGCGCCCACGCATTAATCTGTCCACTGCCTGATCAACACTTGCCCAGTTAGACATAACTGGGTCCTTAGCACCTCAGCTCAGGGGCCTGTTTTCACCTGGTTCATGTCAAAGTAAACTGAAACTGATTTGTCTTTATAAAAACAGTTTGTCTTTATAAAAGATTAGAAACAGGGGATCCAAAGCAATAGCCCAGCGGGTAGGGCGTTGCCTTGCATGCAGCCGGCCCATGCCAGGGGTTCAATCCCTGGCATCTCATATGGTCTCCCGAGCACTGCCAGGAGTAATTCCTGAGTGCAGAGCCAGGAGAAACCCCTGAGCATTGCCAGGTGTGACCCAAAAAAGCAAAAAAAAAAAAAAAAAAAAAAAGAAAAAGATTAGAAACAGGAACTGGAGAGATTGTATAGCAGGTGGGGTGTTTGCCTTGCATGTGGCTGCCACCCAAGCACCATCAGAGAGTAATTCCTAAGTGCAGAGTCAGGAGTAATTCCTAAGCACTGCTGGGTATGGCCCCCAAACCAAAAAAAATAAAAAAAATAAATAAATAAAGATTAGAGATAGATTACCCACTGTAACAATGTAACAATTTAAGAGGTTAAAAAAACCAAGGGGCCCGGAGAGATAGCCCAGCGGGTAGGGCATTTGCCTTGCACGCAGCCGGCCCATGCCGGCCAGGTTCGATCCCCGGCATCCCATATGGTCCCCCAAGCACCGCCAGGAGTAATTCCTGAGTGCAGAGCCAGGAGAAACCCCTGAGCATTGCCGGGTGTGACCCAAAAAAGAAAAAAAATAATAATAAAATAAAATAAATTTTAATTTTTAAAAAGCAAGGGCGATAGCACAGCCGGGAGGGCGTTTGCCTTGCATGCACTGACATGGGTTCGATCCTCGGCATCCCATATGATCCCCAGGCACCTCCAGGAGTAATTCCTGAGCGAAGAGCCAGGAGTAACCCCTGAGTGTCGCAGGGTGTGACACAAAAGCAAAAAAAAAAAGCAAGCAAATTAAATCATCCAAAAAGAAAAATTTGATTCCAGTAGGTCACAGAATTAAAAACCAAGGAAGACAGATGTCTCGTTATATATACTCTATAGCACTATTGCTTGCAAAAAGGGTACACACTAGAAATTCATGTGCTCAGAACACCTAAAATTCATGTGCTCAGAACAAATAATGAAGGGTGTAACCCTAAGCAAGAGCAGATACTTTTTTTTTTTTTTTTTTTTTTTTTGCTTTTTGGGTCACGCCCTGCAATGCTCAGGGGTTACTCCTGGCTCTGCACTCAGGAATCTCTCCTGGCGGTGCTCGGGGGACCACATGGGACGCCGGGGATCGAACCCGGGCCGGCAGGGGCTGGCCACATGCAAGGCAAACGCCCTACCCGCTGGGCTATAGCCCGGCCCCAAGAGCAGATACTTTTTGCAAGCCAGAATCAAAAGGACAGAGGGGAAAAGAAAGTGTAATCCCACCATGTTAGTTTTCTGAGTTTGTAGAAGTCTATGCAAAAAATCATTATGTCTTAAATTACACAGATTAAAGCAGCTATAATATTTTATCATAGGCTGCAAAAACAGCTTTTAAAAAATGAGTGTTTTTATAAAGCTGGGTGTGTTTTGACTCAACTTTTGTTCCATTAATACATAATGATGGTTAGCTTTTCTTTCTCTCCTCCCTCCGCCCTCTCTTTCTCTCTCTCTCTTTCATACAAGCACACACACACACACACACACACACACACACACACGCAGAGTCCAGTAAAAGGAGAAAAGGCAAAATTACATCACAAAGTGCAATTTTCCATCAGCACCATACATCTCACGTATGGCCTTGACACAAACTTTCTCCACGCCTCTGGCAGAGACATATTTCACATCAAAATTATTACCACCCAAGTCAGAAGGGCCAAGGAAATCAGAATTCAGCAACGCACCCGCCCCAGCAGCCTCAGGCTCAGGACAAAGGAACTTGCAGAAAACCAAGCCAAGTAAGGCTCCAGAGCCCACAGCCTGTGTGGTCTGAATCCCACCCAGCAACTTACTAGCTCACAGACCTTACTCCCTACTCACCTGCTCTGGGTGTGTCCACTGATTGTGTAAATGCGAGATAATAATAGTACCTAACTCCTAAGATTGTTGTAAAGATTTAAGTAAAATACTGCCTACTATAAGACAATAAATGTTAGTTATAATCATCATTTTTATTCCCAAGATAAAAATTTTCCCTAAGCTAAACCAAATTTCTTTCCGTCTATATTAAAGTGATTTAGCTCTGATTCATATTCGTGTGTGTGTGTGTGTGTATGTGTGTGTGTGTGTGTGTGTGTATGCTGGGTATTGAATACAGAACCTCATATATGCAAGGCAAGTGTTCTCCCATTTAACTAATATTTCCTTAGTTCTATCATAGTAATTTGTAATAAAATTTTGGATACAAATAATGACCCTAAGGACATACATCTGTGTGAATAGACATAAATACAGATACAGATATAAATATTCAGGCACTAAAAGGCTTTCACCTTTCCATTAACCTATTAATCATATATTAAATTTGAAATAAAAACTGACAAGTATAAAGAATTTCTCCTTACTTTTAACCTAAACATTATATTTCCACAAATACTTTAAAAGTTTTCCTGTATTTCTTTCCAAGATGAGCCTTATATTAAAGGAGTTTTCTTTCAAAGGCTATCCAAACTCCCTCAGCACTCAGCACTGAGCACGGCGCTCAACACAGAGCTTTGGTTGCCCTACACTGTCCTGCTAAGGGATTGTAAACATTGACAATAATGAACCAACATTCATCTACATTGAATGTCATCTACCTGATCAGGTGTTGCTTTTTGTTGACATCCGTACAGATTTTTATTATAATCCTTTACGTATTAATAGACACTTAGGCAGTATCTGTAATATTTCCTAACATAAAACCAACGTTCCCTTTCTGCAAATAAAATGAACTTTTTATTTCTATAGGCTTCTTCAGATTCTCCCTAAATTTTCCTTAACTCTCTTCATTCTTACTAAATTTTGGTTCATGATTTACCTACTTTGCGGAAATCTTAAATTATTTGCACAGACTTATTCATATTAATTTCTATCACTTACATAAAAGTAAAAATAGACAGTTTTTGAAAAAATATTATCAATAATAATTGATATAAAATTTTGTGGAATTCCAGATTAGCTCTATTTACGTATACACCTACATATATGTGTCAGCACCTCCGAGAGAAAGAGAGAAGAGAGAGAGAGAGAGAGAGAGAGAGAGAGAGAGAGAGAAATATATCACAAATATGAGACAAAAAGAAGCAAAGTGGGAGACAACTACAAATGGTCGAAGTCAGCCCAGAGGCGATAGCACAGTGGATAGGGCAAACGCTTGCCTTGCAAGCAGCCGACCGGGTTCAACACCAGGCATCCCGTATGGTGCCCCGAGCACCGCCCGAGTAAATCCTGAGTGCAGAGCCAGAAGTAACCACCAAGCATTGCTGGGTGTGACCAAAAAAAAGCAAAAAAATTGGGGGCGGAGCGGCAGCTCAGCAGGTAGGGGTTTGCCTTGCACACTGCTAACTAGGATTCGATCTCCGACACCCCATACGGTCTCTCCTGCACCACCAGGATTAATTCCTGAGTGCAGAGCCAGGAGTAACACCTGAACATGGCGAGCTAGAACCCAAAAAAAAATTTTTTAATGGTCAAAGTAATCAGAACTGAAATTTTGTCTACAAAACTATGCTTCCATGGGGCGGGATGGGGTTGGTTCTGGAGAAACAGGTTCTCTCGGTGTAGTATTGGGGTAACCTACGAAAAGAGCAATTAACAGTACTGTAAATCCCAGTACATAAACAGGATACGCTCTTCTAAAAAGTTATTACCATAAAATTCCTGGTTACATTATCAGGAAGGTTTGAAAAAGTATAAATGGAAAGCAAATGTTTTAAATCATTTAAATCTGCAGTTTAGCTAATTGGTCCTCATTAGAGGCTGTGCATTTTTTCCATGCTGAAACTTTTGGTAAAATTCTTCCAATCACGTCCTGGGCCAGAGATAGTGGTTGGGGCACTTGCCTTGTGCAATCCAGTTCCCAGTATCCCATATCATTGCCCCTCCCGCCCTCAACACCGCCAAGAATAATTCCTGTGCCTGAGTGCACAATGAAGAGCAAACCCCCACTACCAGGGGTGACCCCTCCTCAAAACAATTTTTCTTCTAGGGGTCAAAGCGATAATACAGCAAGTAGGGGCGTTTGCCTTGCATGTGGCCAACCCGGGTTCGATCTCTGGCATCCCATATGGTCCCCGAGCACTGCCAGGAGTAATTCCTGAGTGCAGAGCCAGGAATAATCCCTGAGTATTGCTGGGTGTGACCCAAAAAGAAAAATAAATTTCTTCTAGTCAGGCACTTCCAGAAATTTAATATTCTGTCCCCAAATACGTCCATGAAGAGCTCTCTTCTGCATTTTCTTTCTTTTCTTTTTTTTTTTTTTTTTTTGCTTTTTGGGTCACACCAGGTCAAGCCAGGGTTACTTCTGGCTCTGCACTCAGGAATTACTCCTAGAAGTGCTTGGGATGCTGGGACCAAACCTGGGTCAGCCACATGCAAGGCAAACCACTCTACCCATTGTGCTATGCTCCAGCCCCTCTTCTGCATTGTCAATACCTTTTCTCTACAAATAAAAGACAAAATTAAAATGCACAAAGCAGAAAACGAAGGCCTTCAACACTACATTCACAACAAACTAACTTTCTATGATTTAATATCAACACCACAATTACCATCACCCTTAGGAGGGGTACAAGAAAGCTTTAACAATTAACCTATCAGGGGCCGGGCGATAGCCCAGCGGGTAGGGCGTTTGCCTTGCACGCAGCCGGCCTGTGCCGGCCCAGGTTCGATCCCGGCATCCCATATGGTCCCCCGAGCACCGCCAGGAGTAATTCCTGAGTGCAGAGCCAGGAGAAACCCCTGAGCATTGCCGGGTGCGAACCAAAAAAAAAAAAAAAAAAAAAAAAAAAAAACAATTAACCTATCTGCTTTTGTTAACTTTTGACCACCCCCCCCACAAAAAGAATATATGTTATAAAAAGCAGTTCTGTATTTAGATTCTAAAAGCAAAAAAAAAAAAAATCTTTGCTATGAATTGTACATTATTTGTGGCTTAATCAAGTACACCTAAATTGTTGAAAGGTCCCATTTTTGTGAGGCTATGCTTGTCCCTTGAAGTTTATGCTCAAAATTTAATTCTGATCTACATAATCTTAAGCCTGGGACAAATATACACTTTCTTATTGACGGCATTATATTAAAACTGCTCACGTCTTTATTAGCGAGAAGAGCTGTTTAAAAGTCAAACAGAAAATTCAGACTCTCACGCCTAAGAGCCTCACTACATAAACTTTGTTCAGTTCTTCCCACCAGCTTCTCAGGTTCCCAGTGCCGTTATAGGCTACCCATCTTTCTGAACTACAGAAACATCTTCAAAGCTCTGTCCAAAGCACTTGCAGCCTAATATTTAGTGAGTCTACTTCCTGACTCAGAAATAATAACTGCATTTCTAAGGAGATCATTCCATCATACAGATAGCATTTCATTTGTATATACACAAATAAGTGCCGGACCACTGGGATTAATTAATGTATATATTATGGCCCTTTCCTTAGAAACATGCAAATCATGACATGAAGGTGAAGATTTTTCTCCCCAAAAGCCAACTTCCATCAACAGAAACCAGGTAACTTCAGTTTTTTCATGATAGTTGCTCTTATACACGTTCATGCAGTGGTGCTGACAAGATGGATTTTTTTTTGAGGGAGAGGGTCACACCCTGCAATGCTCAGAGGTTACACCTGGCTCTGCACTCAGGAATTACTCCTGGTGGTGTTCGGGAGGACCATATGGATGGCCGGAGATGGAACTTCGGGTCAGTGGTGTGCAAGGCTATCGTCCTACTCACTGTTACTATCGCCTCCAGTCCCAAGATGGATTTCTACCGCTTCCTTCCCTCTTTCTCTCACCTTCACTGTCTGTCTACGCCTTTGCTTAATTCCACCTCTTTTACCTGCTCCTCTCATCCTGATCCTGTGGAATAGACTTCAACATCTCTTTCCCAGCGAAATGATGAATTCTGAGATGAATGAGGAAGTGCGGTATGGAGAGAGGGTTTGCTCATTTGTCCAAGGTCATAAAAGTAAGCAGGAGGCTGGAGCGATAGCACAGCAGGGAAGGCGTTTGCCTTATACGCAGCTGACCCGGGTTTGATCCTCAGCATCCCTTATGGTCCCCCTGAGCACTGCCAGGGGTAACCCCTGAGCATCACTGGGTGTGACCCAAAAAGTAAAATAATAATAATAATAATAATAATAATAATAATTTTAAAAAAATAAAAGTAAGCAGGAGATCTCTACTTCTCACAACTTCACAGTCACTTTGGAGAATATTCCCAAATTTAAGAACTTCAACTGTATATGATATCTATTACTGACTAGGCTCTCTCTCTCTGTGTCTCTCTATCCTGTCTCTGTCTCTGTCTCTGTCTCTGTCTCTGTCTCTGTCTCTCTCTCTCTCTCTCTCTCTTGCCTTTTTGTATCACACCCATCAATGCTCAGGGGTTACTCCTGTCTCTGCACTCAGGGATCAAACCCAGTTGACTGCATGCAAGACAAATGCCCTACCCACTGTATATCACTAGGGCCCCCCTAGGCTCTCTCTTTTAATTGTGACAAAATTAGAATGCCTGGTTTCTCCACCCAAGTCAAGTCTTCCACTCTCCTCATTTCAGTTCCAGTCACAAAAGGCTCACCCCTGGCCCAGATCACCTCAAATATAACCTTACCCCACAGCCCACCAGTGCATTTTCTCTTGCCATGTCACAGGAGTTCAAATCCCTTCTCTCACTGACAGCAATCCTAACAAGTGTTTGGCTCATTCCCTTTCCTCTCAACATTCCAGTTTGAAAACAGGTTTCTACTTCATCTCTAATCCACCTTAAGTGATGCTCCTATATTAATTTTTGAGAGAACAGATGCTCCCCAGAACTAAAGGACTCAGTTTTAAGAATTGCAGCTCTATTGACTATAGGCAAAAAAGAGACACATGATAACCTCTAAATGCATACATTGCAATCCACAGTGTGTAAGAGAAGGAAGAGAGAGAGAGACAGAGACAGAGAGAGAGAGAGACAGAGAGAGAAAGACAGAAAGAACCTGCCATAGGAGGCAGGCTGGGGGGGGGGGGAGGGAATTGAGGACTTTGGTGGTGGGAAATGGGCACTGGAGGAGGGAAGGGTGCTGGAACACTGCATGACTGAAACCCAAACATGAATATCTTTGTAATTGTATATCTCACAGTGGTATAATGAAATAATAAATAAATAAATAAATAAACAGCTTATCCTTAAAGAATAAATATAAATAAATAAATAAATAAATAAATAAATAAATAAATAAATAAATAAATAAATTGCAGCTCTGCTCCTGCTTACTTCTATGACCGTGGACAAACCAGCAAACCTCCCTGTACCTTACTCTCATTCATCATGAGCAGGAAAAGATAATAATAGCACCACCCCACAGAACTACTGAGAAAATAAAAGGCGTATTAATAGTTGTGGAGCACCTAGAACTGCTTCTGGTGTGTGCCTGAATGTTCCTTAAACACTTGCCATTATTTTCAGTTATGACCACTGTTTGCTATTATGATCCAGTCACAACAGGGCCTGCCCCCAAACACTTACAGGGTGACATGGAGTGCTGAAGAAACTGGTATTTAAACCTGCCCCCATATGACCTTTTAGCTTCATAGTCCACAGCCCCATGTGACCTGTGTACACACCAGGCAAACTGGAAGATTTACTGTTCCCTAAACGCTTTCGAGAGTTTTCTTCTTCGGCCCTTCTCACTGCTGGAATCTCTCCTTTCAGCGCGCTCCCTGTTGACCCTTCAGGCCCATCTTAAACTCCTCCGTGTCGCTGTTCAGAACCCTCACGCAGGTGCACCCCCACCCCACTGCAAATTCCTCCTAGCAGGTGTGGATGTCTAATTTTTCAGAATCTCTGCTTGTAATCTTGTCGTTCTTCCTACAAGTTCCGAGCTCTCTGAAGGTAATATGCAGTCCCCATGTGGCCCTGCGTAAATGTGGGAGCAACAGAAATAGGGACTCGGGAGAGCAAAACCACAGCTGATGCTGCGCCCGCGGCTGTGCAAATCCAAAGAGGAAGAAGCAGGGTTCTGCCCGAACTGGAGTCCTCAAGTTTCAAAGCAACATCACAACTCAAACCATCAACTGATGGTCCCTCTGGCAAGTCTTTCTTTATAAGACACCAGAAATAGAATAAAGGAAATATCAGAGGATTTGTAGCCCTCCCCTAAAATACCAAATCAAAGTCACACACGTCACTCCCCACATCTCAAGACGAGAATCACAACGCTGCTTGGCACTCCATGTTGTTTGGCTGGATACATGGAACTTTCTGCTAACTCTGTCATCTAGTAATCTTCAGGAGAAGTCACTCAGACCTCAAAGACTGGAGTTCGTTCAATGTCATATTTCCCACTTCTGGCACGTCGGTCACCACGGAACCGAATGTCATGGCACACACGTAGTTCCCTACCCTCAAGACAGGAGAGGTCCCCACACCAGAAGCTCACAGAAAGCCTCTACCTGTACATTCCCGACAAGAGCTTGTAGATGTCACATCACCCAGGTCACAGGGTCGGCGAGCAGGCTGCACGCTCATCTTTGGTTCAAGAAACAGCGCTGTAATCTGAAGCCACGGATTCAGCCCTCAACCTGGGGAGCAGAGCAGATAGCTCCTCCGCTTCCCCTTCAGCCATTCCAGAAGCATCCTGCCCCCAGCACCACCTGGAGAAGCATCCTGAAGACATCAGTCTCAGACTCCTTTATGATGGCATGATGCCTAAAGAGTGTTTAGGCCTCAGGTATAGGTTATGCTCTTGGAGGTCTACACCGCTCTCACGCCTTCTATGTCTGTTGGCCCCCATTAATCCTGAGAACTGTCAAAATCTCTCTTAAAGGGATGGGTGCTGGAACACTGTATGACCGTAACCCAAACATGAACATCTTTGTAATTGTATATCTCACAGTGGTATAATAAAAATATTAAATTTAAAAAAATCTCTCTTAACTGGACAAGACATAGGAAGGAAGCTTACTAGAATGACAAAAGTTCATGTAATTTTGTTCATGTAATTGCACAGCAACAAGAAAGTAAAATTCAATGGTATGTGGGAATATATATTAGTCTTCTCTGAAACATCAGCTCTTTTCACAGAAAATAAATCAATTCAGTCTTCTTTTGAGGGGGCAGACACATCCAGAGATACTCAGGGTTACTCATGGCTCTGCCAGGAGTATATAGGGATGCCGGGATAGAACCGGTACCGCGTGCAAGGCAAACATCCTGCCCACTGTGCTCTCGGTCCACCCCCACCCCAACTCAGTCTTCTAATTGCTTAGTATTTATTGCTTTTATGGAATACTTATCTCTTGCTAAATTTTTACTGTACTCAAAATAGCAATATACGGGCCCAGTACATCATTCACCTTTCCTGGAAAACAGTTCCCTGCTCTCAACTTACACTCACAAATCCTAAATTTGTAAGTGGCAAAGAAAGCAAGTTGGCACTCCTTTCCATTTCCTCAAAGACAAAGAAACCAAACCGAAGCTTGGGAAACCCAAATAAAATGACTCAACCAACACTTAGTCATACCAAAAGACATCTTGTTCTTCCATACAACCTTGGATAGTTCCTTGCACCTGAAGTACCCCACTTTTCTAATCTGCACAAACAAACACCTCATGCTCCAGCAGAAGCTGTGGTGGGAACTACAGGACCAAGCACCTGTAGCACACACTGGCCTGTGCCTTGCTGTGCTCCATAAACACTGGAGACTGATTCACCACAAACTACAGAGTCTGGC